>WOXC01001773.1:0-20243 GCA_011680675.1 Gymnobelideus leadbeateri
AATTTAACATGGATAAAAATGTTAATTTTTTTTTTTTTGCCTTTTGGAGGGCAATTGGGGTTAAGTAACTTGCCCAAGGTCACACAGCTAGGTTTTTTGTTTGTGTGTGTGTTAAGTGTCTGAGGCCGTATCCGAACTCAGGTCCTTCTGACTCCAGGGCCAACGCTCTACTCACTGCACCACCTAGCCGCCCCCAAAAATGTTAATTATTATCTATGGATTTTCTATTTGCATTTGAAAATGTTTATTATATATCTACTACATGTAAAGCACTGAGATTTAAGCCAGGAGTATCCTGTGTACTCAACTCACTTACAATTTCATAAAGGGAACAAGAAATGGGCACAGATTAATTTCGAGAGAAATAAGTGATGAGATACGACCTTTTGCAATTGTGATCAGAAGGGAAGCTGAGGATTATGAAAAGATCACTTTTAAAACCAAAATTTGAGCTTTCTTAGCTCATTTGAATAATTCTGACATCTGTCCCATTCAGTAAGAGCCAAAAGTTAACATTCTTGATAGATCACAAAAAAAAAAAATGATGTGATGTCTTGGTTCTATTCAGAGCATATAAAGTAAAGCCTTTAATCTTTGATTCACCCTATCCAGTTATGACAGTTGTTATCTACTGGCCCCCAGACCACTTTCCCCTTCCTCAAAGAGTCTCACAATCTTGCTCTTTGCCCAAACCCCAGTTCTTATACATGGGGAACTTCAATACCATGGTTTCCCACCCAGTTCCTCAACTTCCTCAACTCCCATGATTTATCTCTTCACTCCACCTTAGCCACACAAAATGAATTACCCAACATAGTTCTTGACAATCAAGGACTCTGAAATTATCCTCTCTGGTCATACCCTCCTATCTTTACCTTTTTCTCTGTGCCTCACCCCTCCCACACCCATGCCCTCTGGTTATTCTACCCTTCCTAATTCTCCTAAATCCTCAAACCCACTTTGGCTTTACTTTCTTTCCTTCCCAGTATTAGTCCAACAATAAACTAGTTCAGCTATATACTGTACCCAACTTTTGTCTCCTTGATCTACAGCTACTCAGGCCTTGCTATGCCCCAACCTAGACATCCCCCAAAATGCGCTTTATTCACATGCTATTGAAGCCGTGCTAATTGGGTCTGCATCAAATTACATATTATCTTAACTGGGTTCTCCCTGCTGCACAGCACTCAGTAATCAAAGTGATATTCCTAAATAACAGGTCTATGTCACCCCCCCCCATCCCCCCACTCAGGAAACTCCAGTGGCTCCTACCACTTCTGGGATCAAATATAAAATCTTCTCTTTAGTGTCCAAAGACCTTCATAACCTGCCACCTCCCACCTTGATAGTCTTCTTACACTTTACGCCTCCCACATACCCTGAAATCCTGTGATATTAACATCTTTGTTGTTGTTTCTTGAACAAGATATTCCATCTTCTAGCTCTAAGCACTTTCTCTGGCTATCCACCACGCTCTCCTCATTTCCACTTTGTAACTTCCTTTAAATCCCAGCTGAAAATCCACCTTCCACAGGAAGCCTTTGCAGATCTCCTTTGATTCTAGTGTCTTCTCTCGATTGATTATTTCCACCTTAGCCTATAGGTAGCTTGTTGATTCATAATTGTTTGCATTTGTTTTCCTAATTAGGCCCATGAGCTTATTGAAGGCAGGGATTTTTGCCTTTCTTTGTATTCTTAGCACAATGCCTGGCCACATAGTAGGCACTTAACTGTTTATTAATTGATTATTCTTCCTTATCTTTCTATGTATTCCTTACAAAGACTGTTCCAGACCTCTCCTTCATTCTTTCAACCTCTTACATCCTCCTCCTCCCCTCAGCAAAAGACTTCTTTACTGCCTGGGGGGTACGGGGGAAGGTGGGTCTTCTCTCTGTTACTGACAACCCCTAGTTCTATGCCCCTAGTTCCTGAGCAGAGTGTGTGTTCTTATTCTTATTATGTCCCTCTCCCCCTTTCCTCCCTCCTTTTCAATCTCTTCCTGTCTCCTGGTGTATCCTTAATGCTACCTGTAGCTGCTGTGGAGATGTAAGACCAATAATACCAGCACACAGAAGGACTGTGCTAGCACAGGTTCTTTGATCTCCTTCTCTAAAGGAAAGACAACTTCAAAGGGGTTAATGAGCTTACTTTAATTAAACAATATTCCAGTGTTCTCACAAGGGTTGGTATCAGAGGTCTCCCCCCACCCCCCTCTCTCTCAGAGGTCTACTCTCCAAACCTTGATGAGTGATTCACATTCACAGCTGGGGGACCCTCTTAATAACAGCTAAATGTCCTTTCATGATTAAGCCCTGAGGCAATATCTCACCTCAGAATATATATATGTATATATATATATATATATATATATATATACATATATATATATATAATTTAGCATGAGCCTAGGAAACTCAACTCCAACAAGAAGAAAAACAACAACTGGCCCCTTAATTTTTGCCTTCAACAATGCTCAGGTCTCTGTCATCCTTCAAACAGACCTGCATGTTGTCCCATTGTCCTATACCTCTCCTTTTCCCAGTTAAACTCCTAGAAAAAGCAGTCTATGCCCATTGCCTACTTTTCCTCTCCTTCATTTAGCATAATAGAATTACAGTGTTAGAGCTGGAAAGGACCCCTGCAGTCATCTCATCCAACCCATACATGGTCACTCAGCCTCCGCTTGAAGATTTCCTAGATGGCCCCTAGAGGAAAGTCATTTCCACTTTAGGATCCTTCTAATAGAGAGCTTTTCCTGACATCCAGCCTTAATTTGCCTCTTGCCAACCTCCAGCCTTTGCTTCTGTTTCTGTGCTCTGGGCCAAGTGGAAAGTGTCCAATTCCTTCTCCATTTGACAGCCCTTTAAATACTTGAAGGCAGCTATTGTCTCTCTATCCACTCTCGGAGTGGGCTTTTCTCCAGGCTAAACATGTTCAGTACCAATTCTCATATGTCACAAACTCAAGGTCCTTCACTGTCCCAGATATCCTCCAGTTTATCAATAGCCTTTTTAGACCCTGGTTCCCAGAACTGAATCTCCAGATAAGTTTGGACAAGGACAGATTCTAGCAAGATCATCACTTCCCTATTCCTGGCAGCTGAGCTCCTCCCAAAGCAGCGCATCCAGTTCAGATGGAATTTCCAGTCCACTGAAACCCTCTGATCCTTTTCAAAACAACTGCTGTCTATCCAGATGTCCTCCATCTTATATTTGTGTAGCTGATTTTTGTAAGCAACTGCAAGCCTTTACATAAATTTATCCCTATTGAATTTCATCTGATAAGATTCAGTTCAATGTTCTAGCCTGTCAATACATTTTTTGATTCTGATTCCATCATCTAATGTGTTTGGAGGTAAGGAAATAAGCATTTATAAAGTGCCTACTGTGTACCAGGTGCTGTGCTAAGCATTTTATAAATGGTATCTCATTTAATGTTAGCTATCTTTTCCATTTTTGGGTCACCTGAAAATCTGATGAATCTACCACTGATACCTATATCTAAATCAGAGGTTCCTATACTTATTTGGTCCACCATCCTCCTTAAATAAATTACTCAGCAGTATTCCCCACCCCCTGGAAATCTTTCTTCAACCCTTTAAATTTTTTTTTATTTGCATCATTTCAAAAAAATATATATATAAATTTGTTTTTAAATGACACATCTTAAATTTAATCATTTATTATAAATTCATGGCTTTTTTCTGTATTGAAATTTTGATGATGCAATATTGTGTCATGTCACCACATAGAACTGTATTATAAACAAGTCATTACACACACATATTCTTGCCAATACATTCTGGACTTCCTGACAAGGAGCAACATGTGTGCTTGCCAACACTTGCTTGTTAAGACCTGTTGGTGGACTTGAACACTGATGGGTTATAACTTGCATTTTGTGTGTTTATTTGGAAAATAATGTAATCACTACAATTTTAAATCTGTTACACAACAGATGAAACACCCCCCAACTGCACTCAAGGCTACTATTGCCTCTCTGGGTCAGTCCAGCACCCTACCCCCCTCCAGGGGGGTGGTATTGCCCACTTTGGGAAACTATGAAACCACTGATAAACACATTAAGCAGCACAGGGCCAACCCAATTCAAGCATCTGGGAAGCTCCTGCCACCAAACAATCCTCTTTGAGTTTGGTTATTAGCTTGTTCTGAATCCATATGATTGTACTGCTGTCTAATCTGTGCCTCTCCATTTTCTTTACAAAAATAGTAGGAGATCCTTTCTCAAAACCCTCACTAACATCCAGGTAATCTATGTCCTCAGCATCCCCCTTATCAGTGTATTAGTCCTATCAGAATAGGAAATTACTTGTTGATGAAGTCAGGCCACCTCTCTGTAATAATCACTGCTTGTTTTTGTAGATGCTCACTAACCATCTATCTTTTTAATAATATGTTCTAGAATTTTTCCAATAAGCTCAAAAAACTTAATTTACTTTAAAAAATCTACAGTATAATATGACAGGCATCATTGGCAGTAAAATGAATAAAAACCAATATGGACAGAATATAACTGGGGGACGTTTTCATTTGTCCCACTATAATTAGAAGGCATTTCTAAATGATTGGAATCTGACAGCGTTTGGAAATTGATTCATATTTACAGGTTAGAAGATAAAATTATACTACTTTTTTTTCTTATATGGAAAAGAATCTCTAGACTTTATAAGTAACTTTGCACTCAGCATATTCCAGAAATTCCTTGTCTTTTTTTGTTGAGGGGCTAGATGTTATATCAAATCACAAGTGTCCTTTTAATTTTATTCTCTTACCTTTACTTTGTCCTCCATTGTCTTGTTCTCATTGGGGTCTGGAGTTTTTTCTCCAAGGGAGTCAGAGAGCTGATCCAGTGCATCATTAAGCTCCTTATCTTTTTGCTAAAGAGTAAAAACAAAAATAAAGACAAAAACTCCACATTAACTACAACTATTCCATAGATAGGCAACCCAACACAGAGGTGTTAGACTTTTTTCCATAAGGACACCTGCTTATCTTCAGAGTAAACAACTAAGTGGTTCAGTGGATAGAGTTCTGGGCCTGGAATCAAGAAGACTTGAATTCAAATCCAGCTTTAGACACTAACTAGCTGTGTTAACCCTGAGCAAATCATTTAACCTCTGTTTGTCTGAGTTTCCTCTATTGTAAAATGGGCCTAACAGCACCTACTTCCTGGGGTTGTTGTGAGGATCAAATGAGATATTATTCGCAAAGTGTTTAGCATAGTGCCTAGTTCACCATAGGCACTTTATAAATGCTCAGTCTCCTCCTCCTTCCCCTTCCCCTACTCCAACCAGACACTTGGCCATAGTGGGACACAGTAACAGGGGGCAAAGGAAGATGTAAAACAGCGTGTGCTGACAATGGACAGCAGCACCCTTATGACCTCCCTTGGGGCACATCATGGGCTCCTGTCAACTACATCTTCCTTTCAAAAATGCTCCTGAGCCTTATTGGGAGAGTGTGACATTACAATCCACTGAATAAGAGCATCTAGTTGGGTTAACTGTGCTCATTTTATTACATAATTTAAAAAGGCAATTATAAAGATGGATATGAAAATTCTTCAGTACTTTAGTACTTTTCCATCAAAATTCAATCTGACAAACGTTTACTACATGTTCACAAGGCACTGTGCTAAGAGCTGGGGAGATGGACAAAATGAACATTTTCTACCCTCAGGGAGCTTGCAGTCTACTAGGAGATACAACATGTAAATAGATGTGTAAATACAACATTATTTTAAAAGGCAGAGGGCACTAGGGGAAGGGGAGGAGGAAAGGGTTGAGGGATTAAGAAGAATCCTAAGTAGTAAATGGAACCAGAATTGAGCCTCACAGGAAGTAATAAAGATTCTAAGAGGCATTCTAATGAGATTATCTAAGAGATTGAGAGGGAGAGCAGTATAGGCATGGAGAGATCCCCTGTGCAATGGCATTGAGACTTAAGATGGGATCCCAATTTGGGGAATTTGGCTAGGTTAGCTGAATATACAGTGCATGAAAGGGAGTAAAATGAAACAAAGTTAGAAAGGTAGGTGGGGCACTGTTGGTGGAGTTGTGAACCCAATGGATCATTCTGGAGATCAATTTGGAACTATGCCAAAGGACTATAAATCTGTGGGTACCTCTTGAACCAGCAATATGGACTAGGTCTGTATCACAAAGAGATCAAAGGAAAAGGAAAAGGACCTATTTGTATAAAGATATTTATAGCAGCTCTTTTTGTGGTGGCTAATATTGGACATTGAGGGGATACCCATCAATTGGGGAATGGTTGAACAAGTTGTGGTATGTGATTATAATGGAATACTATTGTTCCATAAGAAATGATGAGCAGGATACTTTCAGAAAAAGCTGGAAAGATTTACATGAACTGAAGTGAGCAGAACCTGGAGAAAATTGAACATAGTAGCAGCAATATTGTATAACGATCAACTATGAACGACTTAACTATTCCCAGCAATACAATGAAATAAGACAATTCTAAAAGACTCATAAAAAATACTATCCATCTCCAGAGAAAGAACTGATAGAGTCTAAATGTAGATTGAAGCACACTATTTTTCACTTTCTATATTTTTTCATGTTGTTGTGTATTTTTTGGTCTGTTTTCTTTCACAACATGACTAATATGGAAATAGGGGCACAGGGATGTTCAAGGAGAACTAGCACATCTGCTATGAGGGTTTGCTAAGCTTTTTTCAGGGCTTCTCAACCACCTTTGGTATCCCTCCATCTTCACCCAACTCTCACCTGTGGCTCCAAGAAAATCTAGCATGTGCATGGGCTAAACCAGGCTGAGGGCAACCAATAGGCCTCAAACCTTGGTGAGTTCCCCAAACATGTGAAGACTTCTCCTGGTGGAATGAGTGAATGGCACCAACTTGTTACAATGGCCATGAAGACAGCTGAAGCGGTGCTGTTGAGTGTTTAGAGCTTGGTCAAGCATTGAAGATGCCAAGGGCCATCACCAGTCATCCTGACTTTTGTCCTGCCACTGGACTTTGATGACTCAGAAAGAGTGAGGACTTTGTGCAACTTTGTGCAACTCTGCCTCACTTAAATTCAATCCACATTCATGTCAAGATAACACCCTGTGATGTCACTGATCCCATTCAAAAATGAAGGATGAGCAAAAATATGGAAATTTGTTCTACATGATTGCATATGTATAGCCCATATCAAATTGCTTGCAGTCTTAGGGAAGTGGGAGGAGAGGAAGAGAAGGGGAGAATTTAGAACTCAAAATTTAAAAAAAGAATGTTAAAAATTGTTTTTACATGTAATTGGGGAAAAAATAAAATATATAAAAAAGATAGGTGGGAGCCAAATTATATAGGGCTTTAAATGCCAAGTTGTATTTTATCCTAGAGGCAATAGGGAGTCACTGAAATTTTTTGAGGAGGGACTGTGCTTTAAGAGGACTTTGAAAACCATGTGGATGATATAACAGAAAAGAGAAAGATCAAGTAGAGACTATTGTAATAGTCTCAGTAAGGATGATGAAGGCCTGAACAAGGTGGCAGTTGCACTAATTGAGAGGAGACAGATGAGATTTTTGTGGGGGCCTAATTGGCAAGACTTGGCAACTGACTGGAACTGAAAGATGAGGGAGAAAGGAGAGTCAAAGAAGACTTCTAGGATAAAGCCATTGTTGTGATTCTAGGAAGATGGCAGGACATAAAGCAGAAATAGGAAAGTCTGGATGAAGGGCAGGTTTAGAGACTTACATCTGTTTTGGACTTGTTGAATCTGCAATGCCTGTGGGATATCTCAGGTAGGGGTATCAAGGAAGTGGTTGATGCAGGGTTGGAATTCAGAAGGAAAAGGAAGCCTGGATATGTAGGTTTGGGAGTCATCTTCATGAGAGGAGCATAAGCAGAGCTGATATTGGTACTGTATTTGCAATTTCTGAGCACACCCTGGGGCCTGATTTTAAAAGGTACACTTTCATATGTATAATATGAACATGTAATGAAATGAATATAATACGTGGTCACTGATTGGACAATGAAATCCTTGAAGACAGGGACTGTCTTCTGCTTCCTTTTTTTGTACCGTTAATTCTCAACTTTTGTGAGGGTAACATTCCCAGAAAATGGTGTAAAAAGTAGAAACCGCAAATGTTATGTGTAACCCATGGGAAATGTAAGGTTAGGTTGCAGTGACCACCCCAAAATGTAAAGATTCGTAGAGACTGCTAAAAACACACTTTTCTGCATACAGTTCTTTGTGACAAAACCTTTAAAATGAGAGAGTTTTCCTCAAGGGCCTCTAAGTGCCCTTCCAGCTCTAAATCTACAATCTTACAAATTAAGAATTCTCAAATCCAGAACTATCACCCATGCTCTGATGCAACGTCAGAAAGAAAAGAAATACAGGTCACTATACTTTTTCACAATTCCAAGAAAAGCAACAACAACCACCACCACTACCAGAATAAATGGGTAAAATGAATTATTTAAGAAATTAAAGCAGATAGAAGTTAAAAAATTTTCTATGTACTACCCAGGACAAGATATGTAGAACATTACTTATGGGATTCTATTACCACAAGTGCTCTTTGCCACCTTAATAAGTAACCAGCCTTAGTAATCCAGAATAGATAGAGTTAATCTTTTTACAACATTAACTGGTAGGCTTCTTATTACCCTTCTTGGGAAAGATTTTTGTTGAGAAAACAAAGCAAAACAGCTATTACTTACTGAGGCATCAGGTGGACTTGCAGAGCCTGTTGTAGGTGCTGGTGTGGGGTTAGCTATCACAGTGGCCTCAGCAGAACATTTCTTGTCTTTGGATTTCTAAAGGGGCAAACACAGTCAAAAGGTTACTGCCAGAGGAATCCAGTTACAGGAAATTAAAAAGCTGGTGGAGAAAGTTTTTCTTTTTTGTTTCATCATATTATTTTAAAAAATATTTTATTTTCCTCCCAATTACGTGTCAAAGAAATTTTAACATTATTTTTAAAGTTCTGAGTTCCAAATTCCATTCCTCTTTCTCCCTCTCTTTCCCTTCCCACTCCCCTCTCTGAGACAGTAAACAATCCAATATAGGTTTTATATATATATATATATATATATATATATATATATATATATATATATATATATATATATATATATATGCAATCCTGTAAAACATTACCATATTATTCATTTTGTATAAGAAGACTTGAATAACAACAAAAAGAAAGTGAAAAATAGTATGCTTTAGTCCAAGTTCAGACAATATCACTTCTTTCTCTGGAGGCAAAAAACATGTTCCATCGTGAGTCCTTTAGGATTGTCTTGGATCCCCATATGGCTGAGAATAGCTAAGTCATTCACAATTCTTCATTGTACAATACCATGTAAAATGCTTTCCTGGTTCTACTCACTTCATTTTGCACCAGTTCATAGAAGTCTTTTCAGGTTTTTCTGAAATCATCATGCTCATCATTTCTTATAGCACAAATAATATTTCACCACAACCATATACCACAGCTTGTTCAGCTATTCCCCAATTGCTGGGCATCCCCTTGATTTCCAATTATTAGCCACCACAAAAAGAGCTGCTTTAAATATTTTTGTACATGTGGGTCTTTTTCATCATTTTTATAATCTCTTTGGGATACAGACCTAGCAGTGGTATTACTAGATCAAAGGGTTTACCCAGTTTTATAGTCCTTTGGGCATAGTTCCAAACTCTCTCCAGAATAACTGGATCAGTTCACAACTCTGCCAACAGTGCATTAATGTCCCAGTTTTCACATATCTGCTCCAACATTTATAATTTTCCATTTTCATCATATTAATCAATCTGATAGTTGTGAGATGGTATCTGAGTAGTTTTGATGTGCATTTCTCTAATCAATAGCAATTTAAAGCATTTTTCTTATCTGAGTATATATAACTTTGATTTCTTTGTCTTTAAACTTCCTGTTCATGTCCTTTGGTCATTTATCATTTGGAGAATGACTTGTATTCTTATAAATTTGACTCATTTCTCTCTATAGTTTAGAAATGAGGTCTTTGTCAGAAATACTTGTTGCAAATTCCTCCCTAGCCGCCCAGTTTTCTGCTTTCCTTATAATTTTGGTTGCATTGGTTTTGATTGTGCAAAAACTTTAAAATTTTATAGGATCAAAATGATCTATTTTACATTTTGTAATGCTCTTTATATTTGTAATGCTCTTTGGTCCTAAATTTTTCCCTAATCCATAGATCTGATAGGTGAACTATTACCTACTTTCCTAATTTCCTTTATGTCTAAATCACATGCCCATTTTGACATTATCTTGGTATATGGTGTGAAACATTGGTCTATACCTGGTTTATGGCATACTATTTGTAATTTTTCCCAGTTTTTGTCAGATAATGAGTTTTTGTTCCAAATGCTTGGATCTTTGGGTTTATCATATTCTAGATTACTATGGAATTTATAATAATGTATTGTATACCTAATTCCATTGATTCACTACTCTATTTCTGAGTGAGTACCAGACTATTTTGATAATTACTGCTTCATAATACAGTTTGGGATCTAGTACAGATAGGCCACTATCCTTCATGTTTTTTGTTTGTTTGTTTTTTTGTCTTTTTGGAGAGGAGAAGGCAGGGCAATTGGGGTTAAGTAACTTGTCCAAGGTCACAAAGCTAGTGTCTGAGGTTGGATTTGAACTCAGGTACTCCTGGCTCCAGGGCTGTATTCACTGCACCACCTAGCTGCCCCTCCTTCACATTTTAAAAAATTGACTCCCTTGATACACTTGACCTTTTATTGTTCCAGATGAATTTTATTATTATTCATAGTTTTATAAAATAATTTTTGGTAGTTTGATTGGTATGGCATAGAACAGAACAGATTAATTTAGGTAGAATTATAATTTCATTACATTGGCTAAGCCTATCCATGAGCAATTCATATTTTTCCAATTGTTTATATCTAACTTTATTTGTGTGAAAAGTGTTTTATAATTGTGGTCACATAGTTCCTGGGTTTGTCTTGTCAGGAAGACTCCCAAGTATTTTATGTTGTCTACAATTATTTTAAACAAGAGTTTATCTTTCTATCTCTTGCTGCTAGGCTTTGTTGGTCATATAGAGAAATGCTGATGATTTATGTGTGTTTGATGTACTAAAGCTGTTAATTATTTCAAGTAGTTTTTTTAGTTAATTCTCTAGGGTTCTCTAAGTATACCATTATATCATCTGCAAAGAGTGCCAATTTTATTTCCTTATTGCCTGTTCTAATTCCTTCTATTTTTTTTCTTCTTATTGTTAGCTAGTTTTTCTAGTACAACACTGAATAATAGAGGTGATAATGGGCATCTTGTTTCACCCCTGATTTTATTGGAAAGGCTTCTAGCTTATCCCCATTATACATAATGCTTGCTAATGGTTTTAGATAAATATTACTTACCATTTTAAGGTAAGCTTCATTTATTCCTATGTTTTCTAGTGCTTTTAATAGGAATGGGACTTATATTCTGTCAAAGGATTTTTCTGCATCTATTGAGATAATCATAAGATTTCTGTTGCTTTTGTTACTGATACAATCAATTATGCTGATGGTTTCCCCAATATTAAACCATCCCTTCATGCCTGGTATAAATCCCACCTCGGCATAGTGCATGATCCTTGTGACATAATGCTGTAATCTCCTTGCTAGTATTTTATTTAAAATCTTTGCATCAATATTCATTAGGGAAATTGGTCTATAATTTTCTTTCTCTGTTTTGGCTCTTCTGGGATTATGTATCTACACCGTATTTGTATCATAAAAGGTATTTGGTAAAGACTTCTTCGATTATTTTTCCAAATAATTTACATAGTACTGGAATTAATTGTTCTTCAAAAGTTTGGTAGAACTCACTTGCGAATCCATCTGGCCCTGGGTATGTTTTTTCTTAGGAAGTTCTTTGATTGTCTTGTTCAATATCTTTTTCTAAGATAGAGTTAAGTATTTTATATGTAGATTTGGGTAATTTACATTTTTGCATTCATTTATTTCATATAGATATATGTATTGTATACCTAATTTATTGACATATAATTAAGCAAGATAGCTCCTAATAATTATTTTAATTTCCTCCTCACTGGTGATGAATTCAACCCTTTCATTTCTGATTCTGGTCATTTTTCTTCTTTCCTTTTAAAAATCAAACTAACCACTGATTTATCTATTTTATTGTGTTCCCTCCCCTATAAAACCAGCTTCTGTTTTTATTTATTAGTTCAATGGTTTTCTTACTTTCAATTTTATTAATCTCCCCTTTGACTTTAAAAATTTTTAATTTGGCATTTAATTGAGGATTTTTAATTTTTCCCCTAGCTTTTTCAGCTGCATATCCAATTCTTTGATCTTCTCTTTTTCTATTTCACATATGTAAACAATTAGAAATATAAATTTTCTCCTAAGTACTATTTTGGTGGCATCCCATAAATTTTGGGATGTTGTCTTGTCATCATTTTCTCTCCCTCTCTCTCGGTCTTTTTGGACGGGGGGAAGGCAGGGCAATTGGGGTTAAGTGACTTGCCCAAGGTCACACAGCTAGTAAGTGTTAAGTGTCTGAGACTGGATTTGAACTCAGGTCCTCCTGACTCCAGGGTCAGTGTTCTACTCACTGCATGTAATTTTCTTTAATGAAATTATTGATTATTTCTATGATTTGTTCTTTGACCCATTTATTTTTTAGGATTAGATTATTTAGTTTCCTTCCTTATCTTTTTAAATTTATTTTTGCCTTTGCTTTGTCTGAGATCATGATTACTACTCCTGTTTTCTCTGCTTTAGCTGAAGCATAATGGATTCTGTTTCAACACCTTAACTCTGTGTCTATCTCTCTGCTTTAGATTGTTTCTTGTAAACAACATATTGTAGGATTCTGGTTTTTAATTTATTCTGTTATCTTCTTTTGTTTTATGGGTGAGTTCATCCCATTCACATTTATAGTTATCAGCTGTCTATTTTCTCTATGCTATTTTCCCTGTTTGTCCTACTTGCTCTTTCTTACCTTTCCTCTGTGCTTTACAACTGATTGTTGCCACCTCCAATGTGTCCTCCCTTCTATCAGTCTTCCCTATCCCATTCACACACCTTCTCTTATTTCCATCCCTTTTTACTTACATGTAGGGTAAGACAGATTTCTGTATCCAATTGAGTGTGTATGTTATTCCCTCTTTGAGCCAATTCTGATAAGAGTAAGGTTCAAGCTTTGCTCATTCCACCCCCATCTTCTCCATTATAATAGTTTTATGTCTTTTATATATAACATAATTTACCCCATCCTATCTACCCTTTCCTTCTTCTCCTAGGTCAATCTTCTTTCTCATCACTTTATTTTGTTTTTGGCATATCATTCCATCAAAATCACCTTATAGCCAGACATACTGTCCATGTATACTTCCTCTAATTGCCCTTATAATAATAATAAAATTCTTAAGAGTTATAAATATTATCTTGTCAATAGGAATATAAACAGTTTAATGTTATTGAGTTTCTTATGTTTTCTCTCTCTTGTTTCTTTTTGCATTTTTATGTTTCCTTTGTGCTTCTTGTATTTGAAGATAAATTTTTTTATAGGAAAGCTTGGAAGTCCTCTGTTTCAATTAATATCCATTTTCCCCCTGAAGGATTATACTCAGTTTTGTTGAGTATGATTCTTATATAATCCTAACTCCTTTGCCTTCTAGAATGTTACATTCCAAACCCTCTTTAATGCTCTGTTAACTGTCTTAAAAGTGATGGGGAAGGGGCGGCTAGGTGGCGCAGTGAATAGAGGCCGGCCCTGGAGTCAGAAGGACCTGAGTTCGGAGCCGGCCTCCGACACTTAATCCACACAAACAAAAACCTAGCCGTGTAACCTTGGGCAAGTTACTTAACCCCAATTGCCCTAAAGGGGCGGCTAGGTGGCGCAGTGAGTAAGAGCGCCGGCCTCGGAGTTGGGATGACCCGAGATCAGATCCGGCCTCAGAAAATGAGCACCCACACATAAATAATGACTAGCCGTGTAACCTTGAGCAAGTTACTTAACTCCAATTGCTTTAAAAAAAAAAAAGTGATGGGGAAAACATTCTGAGTGCAGACTAAGTGCAAAAGTATGTCCCGTGGATAATTTTGGCGGAGCTTCTGTCTGCCTGCGGCTTAGCACAGCTCCTAGCAGACAGTGGGTGCTTAATAATTGCTTGTCAATTGGTGGGCAGGATAATGAATAATTGCAATAACACACAGACCTTGCCACACATAAAATCAATCCTATACTCTGTGGTTTCTAAACATGAACTACATATCTCTGTGATGTGGTCCTGTTTTTTTTACTAATCAGGACTAGAAGAAGGTAACAGAACAAGATGACCACATGCTGTTTGCTGAATTCACTTTTTTAGGGGGCTATAAGAATTGCTCCCTGGTTAATAATTCCTGGGAGTCAGAGAGATTCATGACAGTGTTGTGACCATACCCTATAGTATCCACACTCGTCCGACCCAGTTTAATGAAGACTGCAGGCAAACTTAGAGCAATCACTGCTCAGGCCACAGTCATCTCTCACCAGATGGTCACACCACCTTTGCCAGGCTTCCACCTAATGCAGTACTGTGCTTACACACCACATTACCAAAGCCTGATCTTGCAGGGCCTTCAGATTGCCCGGCCACACACACAATCACAGGGATATTCACGGGGAAACAGATTCTCTGGGGATGATCTCTGGTAAAATGCAAATGCAAACTTCTTCTGATTGAAACACTCTCCATGATAAAGCTTTTATGTTTATCTCAACAATTTAGGGCAAGGTTTCTTACTTTTTGTGTGTGTTGTGGACCCCTCTGGCCGTCCATCTGGTGAAACCTTTGAACTCTGTCTCAGAATGTTACAAATATATAAAATATCTAAGGAAATCAATTATAATGAAATATATCAAAATATTTAGAAAGCCAAGTTAAGAACTCCTGATTTAGAATAACAGGTCATCAGTGAGACTGGGCCAATACTTTACCGGACACAATTTTTTTAAAATGGGAGATTTTAATTCTTTTTTTTTCTTTTCTTGGCAAATCTCTGAGCCCAGGATTATTCCCTCTGACCCAGACTTTCAAGGGGTATAGTTTGAAAGTCAAGTTAAAGGTCTCAGACCTCTCCACTAAAAGTAAAGAAGTAAAAAAGAAGCTGAAAAACTTACATGTGGTACAGATACTGCTTCGTGAGTTACAGGTGCTTTCGAACACAAAAAGCCCTCTGACAAAGCATCTAGGACATCATCATCACTCATAGGCTGCAGAAATCAGGAAATGAATCCACAAAGGTCATGGGTCATTGTTGTGAATTTCCAAGCTAGTCTAATAATGTAAACATAACTCAAAGTTCGAAACAAAAGCTGTGCCAACTCCTCTTATCACCAGGCTCCTCCCCTCTTGCCCCAGACACATTAATTTACTTACTGAGATTTTCCCACTTTGTTTTTTCTCAAGCAGTTTTCTATCTTCATCCTATAGTAAAAACATTGAAGAAAATCATTTTTGCATGAAATTTCATAAGCATTCCAATAATTCCATACTGATTTTAGTGCTCACTAGAAAGTTAGTCAATAAACATTTACTAAGCTTTACTATGTGCCAGGCTGTGATTCAAAAAGACAAAAGACAGTCCTTACCCTCAAGATGATTATAGTCTAACAGGGGAAACAACAGTTAAACAAATATACTCCAACATACAGAATAAATCAGAGATAATTAAGGGAGGGAAAGCACTAGGATTAAGAAGAGTGGGAAAAAGCTTCCTAGAGAAGATGGGATTTTAGCTGGGACTTAATAGGAAGCCAGGGAAATCAGTAGGAAGAAATGAGAAGGGAGAGGATTCCAAGTATGGGAAGACAGCCAGAGAAAATGCCAGCAGCTAAGAGATGGAGAGTCTCACTGGAATAGCCAGAAGACCAGAGTCACCAGATCAAATTGTGCATATCTGTGTGTGTGTGTGTGTGTGTGTGTGTGTGTGTGTGTGTGTGTGTGTGTGTTTGTGCAGGGGGGGGAGGGAGTGAGAGGACAGGAGGAGGGGGAGGGAGAGGGGACTAAAGTACCCATTTTAGAAACCATTCCTTTAAAAGGAAAGTAATAATCACGGGAGACTGGGGGGCAGTGAATAGTGCAAGGGGAAGGAGTCGGTTTACAAAAATTGTCTCTCCTTTAATATCCTCAATTCTTGATCTCACTTTAATTTTTACTGAAAAGGCACTGGAGACTTGTTCAGGGCTTCCTGCATACCCCAGGTCCAGAATGGCAACTCAAGAAGACAGAAGTAGCTTTGGGATTTGATCAGCTAAGAGAATGAAAGGCACAACTGCTAACATAATTTCCTGACTGCCACAGTATATAAAAAGGTAGAAGGTGGTTCAGCCCTTCCTCAGTGCTTAGCTGGACACCTGTGGTGGGCATCTCTGATGCATGAGAGCTGGGCTCAACTGAATCAACTCAATAACCTCAATGTATACAGATACACATACATATGCCTATTTATCTGTCTATTTCCTTGTTTCCTACTAAGCAAATCTTCTTTTGTTAACTTTTAAATGACCT
Organism: Gymnobelideus leadbeateri; assembly: GCA_011680675.1. Classification (NCBI taxonomy): domain Eukaryota; kingdom Metazoa; phylum Chordata; class Mammalia; order Diprotodontia; family Petauridae; genus Gymnobelideus; species Gymnobelideus leadbeateri. Next base: position 16,570 of record WOXC01001773.1, read on the forward strand.
TTGAATATTCAGTTTTATTCCAATATTGGAGCCTCACCAAGGCTACAACATAGGATAATTCCAATTTCTCTTAGAGTGTTAAAATCAAATTTGAAATGTATTTTGAGGCTAATAAATTGTAGACTACAGAAAAACACACAGTTATTTTAGCAAATTATCACCCTGTATGTAAAAGGGCAAAATAGGCAAAGCATTTGGGGTTCATTTGAGAAAAATTTCAGTTAAATGAAATAAATTACATACAAGGTTAGAGCCAACTCTAACTGAAACTGATTGTAAATTTTCAGTGTAAGCATTTACACATCAGAAACCCACAAAGATAGTCTACAAATCAGGCTTTACTCTATTGCTTTGTTGACTGTCTCAAAAGTGATGAGGAAAATGTTAATAATGCAGATTAAATGCAAATGTATGTCTTGTGTGTAGTTTTGATAGAGCTGGTTGTTAAACATTTTCCAGTACACTTTTCCAAACCTTAAAGTGTTATATAAATGCTAGTAATCATTATCCAATCAACTGCCTTCCAGGAAGAAATATGACAGGATCCCTCTCCTTCAGTATTTTGTATACTGAATGGGGATGAGTCGAGTAAACCTGCATTTATTAAACACTTGCTGTTTGCCACTCAAGACAAAACAATGAAAAGTTAAATGGGAATACAGGAGCTGAATGGAAGTTAAATACAACAATAAAATATATGTCATAAACCAGTAAACATGTCATTAATTGCTAAACATGTAGTAAGATAATAATTGCTACAGGAATTCCTGGGAATCTGGGAGGGGAGGTCATTTTTAGTTGAGGTGGCCAGAAAAGGCTAATCAACTGTTAAAAACAATCTCCAGGGGGCGGAGCCAAGATGGCGGAGTAGAAACAGCTCGTCCAAGCCTCTCTGCCCCCAGATTCTCCACAAACTATGTAAAAAAAGACTCTGAAAAACTTCTGGAGCCCCAGCACCCACAGAATGACACAGAGAAGCTAACCTCCCGCTGAGGACAGCCCAGCACCCTGCAGGAAGGACCAGTGCAGTGGTCTGGGAGCCGGCAGCGCGCTGAGCGCAGGAGCCGAGCCGAGCCCAGGTCCACGTGAGCCGAGGTTTTAGCCCCAGGGCGGCAGGGCCAGCAGCCCGCTGGAGGAACCCCAGAACACCAGGAACTGTGGAGATTCCAGAATTATCAACATAGACTTGCCTAGGACAAAGTAAGAGGTTAGTGTCCTTTGGACTTTGGGACCTGTATTTGGGGAATGCGTCAGCTCCCTCCCCTGGGGGCTAGAAGCCGCTGAGGAGACACGCCATTTTGTAGTTTTCAGAGGCATTTCCGGCTCCCAGCCTACAAATCGTGGGGAGATCCAGCGATCAGTCTTGGGGGGTAATCGCTCTTGCTTTAACCTCCCTGGATCTGGATTGTGATCTAGGGTGGAAGTTGTGGGTGGGTTTACAGCTTGCCAGAAACGGAAGTTGCCCCCCACACGTTCGGGACGAAAATTCCTCTATCTGGCCTTAAAGCCATAGTGTGGCAACAAGCCCAAAAGTCAAGCAATTAAGTGGCAACATGCCAAAGCAAAGGAAACAGAAAAATGCAACCCTAGACTCCTATTTTGGGGGCATAGGGCGGGAAAAGGACTGTGAGGTCAGAAGTCCTGCTCCAAAAGCCCCAGGGGAAAACATGAGTGGGTTGCAGGCCATAGAGGACCTTAAGAAGGACTTTAAAAATCAAATAAGAGAAGTGGAGGAAAAATTAGAAAGAGAAATGAGAAGGATGCAGGAAAAGTATGAAATGAGGGTCAACAGCCTGACTGAGGAAAACAGCACCTTAAAAAATAGACTAGCTCAAATGGCAAAGGAGGCCCAAAAGGGCAATGAGGAGAAGAATGCCTTAAAAAGTCGAATTTGCCAGATGGAAAAAGAATCTCAAAAGTTCACTGAGGAGATTCATTCCTTCAGAGTTAGACTGGAGCAAATGGAAGCTAATGACTTTATGAGAAATCAAGATGCTGTTAAGCAGATCCAAACAAACGAAAGATTAGAAGGCAATGTGAAATATCTCATGGGAAAAACCACTGACCTGGAAAATAGATCAGGAGAGACAATTTAAAAATTATTGGACTACCTGAAAGCCATGATCAAAGAAAGAACCTAGAAATCACCCTTCAAGAAATTCTCAAGGAAAACTGCCCTGATGTTTTAGATCCAGAGGGCAAAATAGAGGTTGAAAGAATCCACAGATCACCTCCTGAAAAAGATCCCCAAAAGAAAACTCCCAGGAATATTATAGCCAGGTTCCAGAATCCCCAGATCAAGGAGAAAATACAAGCAGCCAGGAAGAAACAATTTCAATATTGTGGAAACACAATCAGAATAGCCCAGGACCTGGCAGCTTCTACACTGAGGGATAGAAGGGCATGGAATATGATATTCCAGAGGGCAAAAGAGATGGGAATGAACCCAAGGGTCACCTACCCAGCAAAACTGAGTATTTTGTTTCAGGGGAAAATATGGTCATTCAGTGGAATAGAGGACTTTCAAGCATTCTTGAGGAAAAACCAGAGTTGAATAGAAAATTTGACATCCAGACACAAGAAGTAAGAGATGCCTGAGAAGGTAATCAGGGAAAAGAAATCAAAAGGAACTTATCAAAGTTGAACTATTTACATTCCTATATGGAAAAGCAATATCTGTGACTGATGATATCTTTCTCACTATGAAAATAATGGAAGAAGGGGTGTGGTCATACGAATACATATGTGAATGTGTGTGTATATGGCTACAGTTATATATGGATAGAGGGCATAGGTTGATTTTGTTGGGAAGGGAGAGTACTCAAGGGATGAAATTATGAGGTGAGAGAGGAAAGTGGCAAGAGGAGATGGGGAGAGACATGGTAGGGTAAACTATCTCATGTAGGGGAAGTGGGTGCAAAGGAGGGGGAGAATAAGGAAGGCTAAAAAGGCAAAACCACATTCACATTGAATTTGGTTCAGGGAGAAAATGACATACATACTAAATGGGATATCTCAACCTGCAGCAGGATAGGGGGAAGGGGGATGAGAGGAGGGATGATGGATGGGAGGGCATCCTTGGGGTGAGGGGAGGTTGGAAGTACCCACTATAGAAGAGGGACAGGATCATGTAGGGAATGGACCAGGTGGGGGGTGGGATGAGTGGGAGGGAATTATAAGCAGCCTTGTACAATACATCTACTATGATAAAAACAATCTCCAGTGGTTAAAAAAATTTTAAGGCAGACAAAGCAAGGCATTTATGGTTTGTTTTATGCTACAATTATTTGTGTACATCCCTCTATGAGTTGGCAGATCCACGAGGGCAGGAACAAGCTGCTTAATAAATGTTTGTAGAAGTACAAGGTCCAAAACTGCTTGGTACTGGCAGAGGTGTAGAGTAGTGGATCAATGGAATAGATTAGGTGCAGGACACCCAGCAGTTAATGAATATAGCAATCTATTGTTCAATAAACCCAAAGACCCCAGTTTTTGGGATAAGAATGCACTATTTGACAAAAACTGCTGGGAAAACTGGAATACAGTATGGCAGAAACTGGGCATAGATCATTATTTAACACCATATACCAAAATCAAGTCCAAATGGGTGCATGATCTAGGTGTAAAGGATGATACTGTAAGCAATTTGGGAAAGCAAGGAATAGTTTACCTGA
>WOXC01001775.1:0-72500 GCA_011680675.1 Gymnobelideus leadbeateri
GAACAGAAAATTTGACTTTCAAATACAAGAAGCATGAGAAGGTAAACAGGAAAAAGAAGTCATAAGGAACTTATTAAAGTTGAACTATTTACATTCCTACATGAAAAAATAATTGTAACTCATGAGACTTTTCTCAGTATGAGGATAGTTGAAGGGAATATATATGTGTGTATATATATATATATATATATATATATATATGTGTGTGTGTGTGTATGTACATATATATGTATATATGTATAGGAGGGTATATGTGTGCATAAATATATATATAATATATATGTTAGTGTGTGTATATGTGTGTACATGTATACATAGAGGGCACAGGATGAGTTGAATATGAAGGGATGATATCTAAAAAATAAAATTAAGAAGTGAGAGAGGAATATATTAGGAGAAGGAGAAAGGGAGAGATAGAATAGGATAAATTATTTCATATAAAAGAGGAAAGAGAACACTGTTACAATGGAGGGTAAGAGCAGAAAGGTGAAAGGCAATGGGTCAACCTTACTCTCATTGAATTTGACTTAAGGAGAGAATAGCATATGCATTCAATTGGGTATCTTACCCTACAGGTAAGTAGGGAGGAAGGGAATAAGAGGGGGGGATGATAGAAGGGAGGGCATATTGGGGGAGAGGGTAGCTAGAAGCAAACACTTTTTTTTTTGCTTTTTGGAAGGGCAATTGGGGTTAAGTGACTTTCCCAAAGTCACATGGCTAGTAAGTGTTAAGTTTCTGAGGCTGGATTTGAACTCAGGTCCTCTTAACTCCAGAGCTGATGCTCTATTCACTGTGTCACCTAGCCTCCCCAAAGCAAATGCTTTTAACAAGGGACAGGGTCAAAGGAGAAAATAGAAGAAGTGGGGGGGGCAGGATAGGATGGAGGGAAATATAGTTAGTCTTTCACAATATGGCTACTATAGAAACGTTTTGCATAACTACACATGTACAACATATATTGAATTGTTTTGTCTTCCCATTGCAGGTGGGTGTGGAGGGAAGAAGGGAAAGAATCTGGAAATCAAAGTTTTAAAAACAAATGTTAAAATACAAAAAAAAAAAACCTGTTCTTTTACATGAAACTGGGAAATAACATATACAGGCACTGGGGTACAGAAATCCATCTTGCCCTGGTAGAAAGTAGGGAGGGGAATGGGGGAGGATATAAGAGAGAACAGATTGGGGGAAGGGGTATTCAGTAGTCTGGCTATCTTGGGGTTGGTGGGTAGGGGAAAGGCAGAGAAAATTTGTAACTCAAAATCTTATGGAAATGAATGTTGAAAACTAAAGATAAATAAATTTAATTTTTTTAAACTTACAAAGAAGAATTTAAATCATACACAAAACCTACCTTTGCCTTACCTTGTGCTTTCTATATAAAGTGGAAGATAGGTGGTGCAGTGAATATGGTCCTGGGGTCAGGAAAACCTGAATTCAAACCCAGTCTTAGAGACTTAATAGCTGTGATGCTAGGGCAAGTATGTCACCTGACCTCTATTTCTTTCAGTTCCTCATCTATAAAGTAGGTATATTAGTAGCACCTACCTCCCAGGATTGTTATGAGGATTAAATGAGATGAGTCTTACACTGCACTTAGCACAGTGGCTGGTGCATAGTAGATGCTATATAAATGCTAGTTATGATGGTGATGTGACCCCTGGAGACAGTGGAATTCTGAATGGACAGTTGTTTCTTTTCTATAAGAATGTGTGGTCAATCCAGCCTCAGACACTTAACACTTATTAGCCTGTTACTTTGGGCAAGTCACTTAACCCCAACTGCCCTACCTTCTCCCTTCCAAAAAAAAAAAAAAAACACAAAACAAAGCAAAAGAAAAAAAAAAGGTGTGGTCATAATTTAGCCCCTTGTAATAACTCAAATATATTTATCTTTCTCAGTTTATCTTTTTGCCCATATTTGTGTTTCAGAAATTCTGTGTAGTTCTGATCTTTTCATCATCAATGCTTGCAAATCTCCTATTTTATTAAAGGTCCATTTTCCCTTCAAATGATTATGTTCGGTTTTTTAGGGTTACTTTTGGTTGCAAATGTTTATCATTTGCTTTTAGAGTATTTCTAAGATTTTCATCTCCTATTACTAGTTGTCAAGTCTTGTATGATCCTATGTTTCCTTGGTACTTAAACTTGAACCCTTTTTCTTTTCCTCATTGCTTACCCTATTTTTCCCTTTGACACAGAAGCTCTGGATTTGAGCTGTGACTGTCTTGAAGGTTTTCACTTTTCAGGGGGTGACTGGTGAGTTCTTTCCATTTCTCTTAATTTCTTACCCACTGCATTGCTTGGATTTAACCCCATCATCATTTGCCCTTACCACCAACCCTTCCCCCACCTCCACAGGAAAAGCTCATCAGTAGGAAAGCTACTCATCCCAGAAATGGTTTCAGCTTTAGTACTCACACCTCATCAGTATCCTCAGCAGCCTTTGGCTCTCTAACTGGAGGGATAAAGGGCAGAGTAAAAAAATTCCTCCAAAGTCTTTATATAAAGCAGGCTCAGAAGCTTAATCAACTTTTCATTTCTCCCAACAGCACACACATCTTGGAGTCAACTCCATCATCATGACTCCTACACATGGTATCTTCTCGTTTCCCCTCCTCTTCAGCTTTCTTTTGTGTGTTGTTTTACCCTACTAGGTTTTAAGTTACCTGAAGATAGTGATTATCTTTTTTCTTATTTGTACCCTCGATTCTTAGCACAGTGACCAGTGTATAGGAGACACTTAGCATGTATTTGTTCTATTATGTATTGTGTTGTGTGACTGCGTTGCATTGTATTATAATTATTTTTTAACTTTATCTCTGGGTCTCATGGATCTCGGTAACTTCATCTGTAGTTTCCTGAAGTGTGGTTCACAGGTTTTTGTATGGCCATGATATTTAGGACTCTGATGATTCCTAAATTATCCCTACTCAACCTGTTTTGCAAATGAGTTATTTTTAAATGAAGTAAATACTTCTTCCTTTGATTTGATTTTATTATATTTTTATTTTCATTTTTGAGTTCCAAATTTCAACTCCTCCCCTACCCACTAAGAAGACAAGCAATATTATACCCATTATACATATGAAGCCATACAAAATATTCCTATATTACCTATATTGCAAAAAAAGGCAAGAAAAATAAAGTGGAAAAATATGCTTCAATCTGCAGAGTTCATCACTTCTCTCTGAAGATGGATAGCATTTTTCATTATGAGTCCTTTGGGAGGTATAGCTCTAACTTGTTCTCTAGAATGGTTGGACCGTTTTACCAGTTTACAACTCCATCAACAGTGCATTGGTGTCCCTATTTTTCCATATCCTTTCCAGCATGTGTGATTTTTCTTTTCTGTCCTGTTTACCAATCTGGTGAGTATGAGGTGGTATATCAGTTGTTTCCATCTGGATTTCTGTAAACAATAGTGATAGAGACCATTTTTTCTTATAACTATAGGTAGCTTTGATTTATTCTTCTGGAAACTGCCTGTTCATATTCTTTGATTCCCTTATCAATTGGGCAATAGCTTTTGTTTTTTATAAATTTGACTCCATTCTCTATATATTTGAGAAATTAAGCTTTTATCAGAGAAACTTTCTACAAAAACATTTCCCCAATTTTCTGCTTTCTTTCTAATCTCAACTGCATTGGATTTGTTCGTGCAAATCTTCTTAATTTCATGGAATAGAACAAATTGTTCAGATTTTTTACTTCGCGCTCATCTTTCATCTGACCAAGGCATATTTGCTCCATTCTGTTTTTCAAGGAGACTCTACATGTTTTCTACCTTCTGTTCTGAACCACACTCCTTTTACATCTTTTTCCTCTTAAGGACTCAGTTCGTGTTTTAATGATTTCATTTCTTCCACCAACTTTTATATTTTTTTATGGAAAGTTCATTTTTCTTTTCTGAAACTCTACTTTTATTCGTTGTACAGCTACTTTCTCCTTCTAGATTTACCTCTTAGCCTTCTCTTGCCCCAGATATTTCTTTGTTCTATTCAGAGATTTTTGTTGGGTTTTTTTTTCAATTTGTTTATATTTCCACTTTCAATTCCTAAACTGGGACTCTGTGGCAAGACTAGTTTCTACCCTCTTCCATACTCTTGGATAGAATGAACAATCTCTGGCTGGTCGTAGCCCTCTCTACCCAATGTCCTAGCACAACTTTGGATAAGGTGGAGTTCTCCTCATCTCACTTCCTCTCTTCTTCCACATATCTGGCCTGGGATGAAAAGCAGGTCTGGAGCTTCAAATAATCTCTGCCCTCTTCCTCAATCACTGGTTTCTTCCTCCAATGCAAGCTCTGAATTCCGCCCTGCCTCATTCTTCAATGTATGAAATAATAAATCAGGAGTAGATTTTGTTCACCTGCTAGATACATGATATTCCCTGAGTAGAAGTCATCCACTGGCTTTCAGCTTGTTGGAGAAACCTGGGATATCTGTGCCATATCATTTCTGTGACACCCAAGAGCAGCTGTGAAATATCAAGGCTAGTTTTAGGCTTCCCAGAAGGCACCTTTATGGGACTCTGCCTCATTTCCCAAGGTAGTCCTCTACCTGGAGCTGGTTTAGACCCCTTTGTGATTCTAACAGGAAATCAAAGATCCTGTTGGTTTCAGGCATCTTAGAGAACTCCAGTGGACACTGCTGAGGGCAGACGAGTCTCAATGTCTTCTAGTCCTCACTTGCCAATGACCATCTTTATCCATTGCTGCAGATGACAGACCAGGGCTGAAATCCTTCAGGCTTCAGGCCCCATTTTTTTTCAGAGATCCCCTGACTATAGGGCTCATTCTTCTGACTGTCTTCCCATGTAGTTCTGGAATGAATGGGAGAGCTTATGAATGTTTCCCTTTGGTTGTATTGAAAACTGCTTCATCTGACACCCTTCTAAATATTTGCTGGGAAATTTTTTAGAGGACAGGAACACAGCTATAACCTTTCACACCTTAATTTTTACCAAAAGTCTGACATTATTATTTGGTTTTGAGTCATTTCAGTTGTGTCTGACTCTCCATGACCTCATTTGGGGTTTTCTTAGCAAAGATACTGGAGTGGTTTGTCTTACAGATGAGGAAACTGAGGCAAACATGGTTAATCGATTTGCCCAGAGTTTGAATTAAGTTCCTCCTGATTCCGGGACTGGCACTCTACCCACTGAGTCACCAAGCTGCAAGTACTTTGAACATGGTACTCAGTCAGTGCCCAATCTGCCTATAAATAGGTAATAGCGTGACAGTGAATAAAGTGTTGAATCCAGAGCCAGGAAGTCTCCAGTTTCTTTTTTTTTTTTGGAGGGCAATTGAGGTTAAGTAACTTGCCCAAGGTCACACGGCTAGGATTTTTTTTTGTTTGTGTGTGCGTTAAGTGTCTGAGGTCGGATCCGAACTCAGGTCCTTCTGACTCCAGGGCTGACACTCTACTCACTGTGCCACCTAGCCACCCCAAGTCTCCAGTTTCAATCTTGCTGGAGTTTACTCATTGTCCATGAGAAACTGAGCCAGTTATTTGACAAGTCTGGACCTCAAGTGTCCTTATCTATAAAATGATGAATGTGACCTAGATGGTTTCTAGGTCACACCTAACACTAAATCTGAGATCCTGAGATCTTGATCCTACCTCTGAAACTTAAAATAACTGGGTGTACAAAGGCTACCAGGCAGCTTGGTGGCACAGCAGATAGAGCACTGGGCTTGGAATCAGGAAGACTCATCTTCAGGAGCTCAAATTTAGCTTCAGGTACTTATAAACTGTGTGACCTGGGGCAAGTCACTTAATCTTGCTTGCCTCAGTTTCCTCTTCTGTAAAGTAAGCTGGGGAACAAAATAGCAAACCACTCCAGAATCTCTGCCATGAAAACCCCAAGTGGGATCACAGAGAGTCATATACAATGAAAAAAGACTTAAGAACTACAAAGGGCAACCCACCTAACCACTCTGAGCTTCAGGGGACTCTCTACTATTCATCTGCTAAATTACAAGTGTGTTTTGATCTGATGGAGAGCATTCCCACATTGACATAGACATATGAAAGTTAAGAGCAAAGGACAATCAGGTTACAAATAAAATGGATTCATATTAAGCTTCTTACCCTAAAATCCACTAAATTCTCTGGAAACTTAGCCAGATTTTATTTATCACTATTGAATCCCCTAAGAGCCAATCCCTAAACTCATATTCAAATCCTAGAATTCACATGCATGCAAAAAATCTCTACACTTTCATTTTCTAGTTCAGTTCTTCCAGAAGCCCTCTGTCAGCACTTGGGCAAACTTATGATCAATCACTTTCAAACTTTGTACTGATCTAACCTTCTCAAAGCAACCCCAAGATTTTATCTAATGATTTATTCCACATTGTAAAATGAGGATATTGCCCACTATCAGGTCTCTTTTGTAAGAGGTGGCAAACAAGACACATAATAAACAACCCAACTTTGCAGGAGGAGATAAATTGCTGATCTCTGGTTGGTATGCCACAGACTAGTTTTCATCATAGCCCCAGGCAACACTGAACTTTAAGGTCCTATAATTATATTCCATTGGACTTTTATTGGTGCCTATAAAAACAAAAACATAAAATATAATTATGGTAACACCAAGGTTCATGTTAATGCTAATCTCCAGGCTTTAATGTAAAGTGGAAGAGGACAGCTCTATAAAGGAAAACAACTCTTTTCCACCTCTCCAGGACCTAGAGATAAGGCTTATGCCTTGTTGTTCAGTGGAGTCCGATTCCTTATGACCCCATCTGGGGTTTTCTTGGCAAAGATACCAGAATTGTTTGCCATTTTCTTCTACAGCTAGTTTTACAGCTGAGGAAACTGAGGCAAACAGGATTAAGTGACTTGCCTAGGGTCACAGAGCTAGTGTCTGAGACCACATTTGAACTCAGGTCTTCCTCACTCTAGACCAGGCACTGTGCCCCCAGGACATAAGACAAAAAGAAGCCAGTATTTAGAAGCAGCTAGGTGACCCAGTGAACAGAGGGTTTGGACCTGGAGTCAGGGAAGACTTGAGTGGAAATCCAGACCAGATACTTACTAGCTGTGTAACCTGGGCAAGTCACCTCACTTCTGCCTACGTCAGTCTCCTGGAGGGTTGTTGTAAGGATTAAATGAGATATTTGTCAAGTGATTACCACACTAGATGCTTGTTTCCTTCCTCTGACTCCAAATCAGGCATTCTTTCCAAAGTGATCTTTATTAGCATCTTCTCCAAATGATCTTGTATATCTTAACATGGTTGTTTGTACTTAACAGAAGTGACTAGGACCTAGAAGGGTTAAGGGACAGGGTCTCCTCCCAGATCCACAGGGTAAAGTGGGATGTGGTTAATTAATGTGGTGGGTTGGATGATGGGAGAAATTTGCAAATTTCCAGTAAATGGATGCTACTATGGTCTGCAAGAGTCAGAAACACATGGTGTAGGTATCACATTCCTCACTGGCTACCACGTTTTACAAAAAAGCATTGATAATCTTGCATTTATTCAAGGAGAGTGACCAGGATCATGAAGAATTCATATTTTGTGAGGGAAAGTTAAAGAAAACAGGATCATTCAGCCCAGGGGAAACTTGAAGGTGAGACAGTTGTTTTTGCTTTTTTATCTCTAATGTTTCAGTGTTTCTTCAGTTATTTTCATCTGACTCTTCATGACTCTTTTTTTTTTTTTTTTTGGCAAATATACTAAAGCAGTTTGCCATTTTCTTCTCCAGCTCATTTTATGGATGAGGAAACTAAGGTACACAAGGTTGTGACTTGCCCAGGGTCATACAGCTAGTAAGTGTCTGAGACTGGATTTGAACTTAGGAAGATGAGTCTTCTTGATTCAAGACCCAACACTTTATCATCCACTGCACAAACTATAGCACTGTGTGGAAATCACAGCATAGGAGCTTTAAAAAATATTTGTTGAATTGAATCCAAATTAGTAGACAGCTATCTATGTATTCAAAAATTTGAAGGCATGTGACATGGGAAAGAAGGCCTATTTGTTCTGTATGGTTCCAAGACAGAGAACTGTGATGGATGGCAGAAAAGGAAGCAGATTTTGGTTTAAAATGAGGAAGAATTCCCTACCAAGTAAAACTGTTCAGTTGTAGAATGAATTGCATTATGAAGTGGTGAACTCCCCATCACTAGAAATGTTTGGGTATAGTGCAGATAATGTTAGGAATGCTGGAAGGGGGATTTCCTACATGGAATGAAAGGTTGTCAGTGCTTCTTAAACTGTGGGTTGTGACTCCATATGGGGTCCAACAGTAAAAGGTTTCTGAATGGGCAATGAACAAAAATTAATTAAAAATCAAAAGTGTAGTAAATATGAGGTATTTCTAGCAGTGCTTGCCTATGTTGCTTTGTGCAACCTTAGTTCTGAACACAAAGTATGCACACTTTGCAGGGCATGCAATTGTCAACAAATACTACTGAAATGGGAAAAGGGGTTGCCAGTGGAAAAACTTTAAGAAGTCCTGAGGGGCGGCTAGGTGGCGCAGTGAGTAGAGCGCCGGCCCTGGAGTTAGAAGGACCTGAGTTCGGATCCGGCCTCAGACACTTAACCCACACAAACAAAAACCTAGCCGTGTGACCTTGGGCAAGTTACTTAACCCCAATTGCCCTAAAGGGGGCGTCTAGGTGGTGCAGTGAGTAAGAGTGCCGGCCTCGGAGTTGGGATGACCCGAGATCAAATCCGGCCTCAGAAAATGAGCACCCACACATAAATAATGACTAGCCGTGTAACCTTGAGCAAGTTACTTAACCCCAATTGCTTAAAAAAAAAAAAAAGTCCTGAACTAGATGTTATCTATAGTCCTTTTCAGCTCCAAGATTAGGTATGATTAGATAATGAATAGCAGTTGCAGAGATAGAATTTCCTAACAGTAATACTATCCAAAATGGAATGGATTAGTTTTGTGGACAGTGACATTGAAGATCTTTCAGTAGAGCCTAGATGACCACTTGTGAGGGATATTCTAGAGCAGGGGTGGGGAACCTGTGGCCTTGTAGATCCTCAAGTGTGGCCTTTTGACTGAGTCCAAGTTTTTTTTTTTCTTTTTGGAGGGCAATTGGGGTTAAGTAACTTGCCCAAGGTCACATGGCTAGGTTTTTGTCTGTGTGTGTGTTAAGTGTCTGAGGCCGGATCCGAACTCAGGTCCTTCTGACTCCAGGGCCGACGCTCTACTCACTGCGCCACCTAGCCACCCCCTGAGTCCAAGTTTTACAGAACAAATCCTTTTATTAACGGGTTTTGTTCAGTAAAGTCAAAGAGCTACACTTGAGGACCTAGAGGGCCACATCTGGCTGTAAAGTTGCAGGTTCCCCACCCTTGTTCTAGAATGTGTTCTTGTTCATGTACAAATAGGATTATATGGTCTTTAAAGTCCCTTCCAACTTTGAGATTCTGTGACAGTGTAATCCCAAGAAACCTTTAAACAACATCATCCCTCCAGATCACAGTTCAGCCCAGTCCTGGCAGCCAAAGTCCAGGGAAGTAACTCCTGTAGCGAAGGGGCCAGTCATCACCAGCACCAGCTGCTGACCAACAGGTGCCAGTGGAGCAGGCAAGACAGTGACAAATCATGTCAAGGGAGAAATAGAAGGTAGCATGTGTCTGATTGGGCAGCAACTAGTATTTATTACATGCCTACCATATGTCAAGCATTTTGCTTAAGTGTACAAGTCACCACAACCGACATTTTCCCTCACACCTTGGTGGAGTCAATAAAAGACCCTGAATCCAAGATATAGTGAAAGAACAGTGCCTCTTCCACATCCCACCCAGAAAACCCAGACACAACCTTGAAATCATCATCAAAGTGAGCAATCCTAGTGGAAAAAGGATATGCCATGCCTGCCACCACCAACACTGACCTCTGGTCAATTGTCAGGCAAGACAAAGACCCAGATCACTGGTCCTCCTTGGTCCCTGCCATGATAGTCCAGACAAACAATTGGTGTGACTGTGTGGCCTGACAAATTCCCCCACAGGTGATACATCCCAGCCTCTTACATAAAGACCCAGAAAAGAAAGTTCTCACCACCAAAGTCCTTGACACAGTCAAATGGTTCTGCATGAGAAACTTATATGGTCTTATTAATGGAAATGAGACTAAATAAGATACATTACCATCTGCATTACCATGCCCTAAGGACTATAGGGATTTCCATCTGAATTCCAGCTGAACTAATCGATATATGTTGTCTCCTCCTAACAGAATGGGAACTCCCTGAAAGCAGGAACTTAGCTTGCTTTTTTTATTGGCATCCCCAGCCCTTAACCCAGTTCTTTGTACAGCTCTTTGCACATAGTAAGCACTTAATAAATTATTTTTCATTCATTTATTCACTCATTCATTCATAATTCTAGAACAGGGATGGGGAACCTGCAGCCTCAAGGCCCCAGGTCCTCAAGTGTGGCCCTTTGACTGAATCCAAACTTCACAGAACAAATCCCCTTAATAAAAGGATTTGTTCTGTAAAACTTGAACTGTCAAAAGGCCAGACCCAAGGTTCTAGAAGACCACATGTGGCCTTAAAGTCACAGGCTCCCCACCCCTGTTCTAGAACTTCTAGAGCTAACAATTTGTGAGTTTGAGTGTATGAGCATCAGGCTTTGAGTCAATTATCTGTACGTATAGAAAGAAAATCACAAAGAACACTTGGCCCTTAGGCTCTCTAGTCCTGTAATGTCATTTTTCCCTGAAATGGTTTGTTTCTGCCTATGAAAAGGAGTGATCATTTCAATCTGTTCTGGGAATAAAATTTAGGATTAAGGTTTTAAGACCCCAGAGAGAAGCCTTATAGTATAGTTACCAAGTCAGCATGACATGGCAGTGAAGAGTTGCCCTCAAAGCCACAAGTCCTAGGTTCAAGTCTTGCTTCTGAAGTCTATTGACAATGTGATGCTGGTCAAATTACTTAACCTCTTATTGTTTAATAGCATTTAATAACATTTTTTATAATGCTTGCTATGTGCCAGGCACTCACTGTGCAAAGCATTTTACAACTATTATATCATTTGTTCCTCACAGCAACTCTGGGATGTAGGTGCTATTATTGTACATTTTACAGATGAGAAAACTGGAGACAACTTTTTGGGGGGGAAACTGGGTCTCCCTGTCTTGCCTAGACTGATAATGCAGCAGCCACTCATGAGTTCAACTCCACTCTTACTTGGCACAGAAGTTTTAACCTTCCTCATTTAGGATGTGGGTACGTTCACCCTTCCCTGTGCAGCAAAGTGGCCCACTGCTCCCAGGGGCTCACCATATCGATGCTGAATTTAATGCAGACACCCAATTGTCTGCAGCTCATATCAAGCAATCCACTAACCTCAGCTTCCTCAGAAGAAGGGACTCGATTTATAGGCTACCATGACTGGCTCTAGGAACCTCCAAGACTATCAATTACAGAAAAGATAGCAACCTACATTGGCAGAAGAAGTTACCTTGCCATGGAGTTCCCTGAACCAATGAAATCTTGATCCCTATCCCAAGGGTCTGTTGGCATCAGCTCAACTTTACTTGTTTTTACTCTTCTATTTGTTACTCTCAGTTCTCATAGGAGAAATAAGATAAAAAGCAGAAGGTGGCAAAGAAGGGGGCCATTTAGGCTACATAATCTTTCAGAGGTGACAGACTTAAGATAAACCATGTTTAAACTTTACCCAGAGTAAAATATCGATCATCAACAGAAATTCGCTCTGAACCTTCAGAACAGGCCAGGTAAATAACTAATCAAGTGCAAACATCAATCAAATCCCAGAGAGGTAAAACCCTCCCTTTCCCATCCACAGCTTATTTCTTAGCAGCTGTTCTTTGTCAATGTAGTTGTGCTGTAACGGAAAACAGGGTCCAGAAACCAAGAGATAAGTATTACAAACAATGACAAACCCTATCCCAGCTAGGGTGTCCGCTCTAAACTCATTCCTCTTCCAATCTTCTCTTTTATTATCAAGGACCCCACCATCCTTCCAGTCACAAACACCTGCTACCGAAGCATCATCTTCCACTCCTCACTCTCCCTTGGCCTGCAATTTAATCTGTGGTCAAATATTGCCTTTCTTCTTTCTTACATCTGTCTCATTCTCTCCCCTCACACAGACATGGTCCTACTTTGGGAAATCCTCTCCTTTTATGTGGACTACTGTTCATTGTTGAGTCATTTCAGTCATGTCTGACTCTCCATGACCCCATTCGGGGTTTTCTTGGCAAAGATACTGAGGTGGTTTGCCATTTCCTTCTCCAGATCATCTCGTGTGTTTGTGTTTAGTCATTTCAGTTGTGTCTGACTCTCCATGACCCCATTTAGGGTTTTCTGCAAAGAAACCAAAGTGGTTTGCCATTTCCTTCTCCAGCTCATTTTACAGATGAGGAAACTGAGGCAAACGGGGTTAAGGGATTTGCTCAGAATAACCTCCAATTTGTTTTCCCTATGTCAAATTTCTCCTTAGTCCAATACATCTTCCACAAAGCTGCCAAAATGTAGTTTCCTAAAGTAAAAAGTCTGACCATTATACACACACACCCCACCCAGTAAACTTCAGTAACCTCCTATTAGGTCTAGCACAATGCCTGGTACCTAGTAATTACTTAACAAACACTGTTGATTAATTATCTATTGATGGTATCGAATTTTAATTCCTCTTTTCAGCATTTAAAGCTTTTCACCAACTGGTCTGCTTTCTGCCTTTCAAGTTTTTTTACACTTTATTCCCTTACATGGTCTCAATAGTCCACTTGAGCTGGCCAACCAACTTGCTATTCCTCACGCACAACACTCTCTCCTGTCTCTACATCTTTGTACCAGCTCTCCCTCATACCTTGTTCTTCTTCACCTCTCACTCTTGGAAGTCCTAAGTTTCCTCAAGTACCACCTTTTGGGAAAGGCCCTCCCTGGTCTTCCCAGCTACTAGAGTCTTCCTTTCAAGATTTATCTTGTCTCTGATTCGTAATATAACCATATACATGCAAGTTGTCTCTTCCTTTGGAATGCAAGATCCATGAGGTCAGGGACTGTTTTACTTTTAAATTTGTATTCCTAGCATGCTTAATCAATGCTTGTTGATTAAATCAAAACACTTTCTTCTCCTTTGGGTCCTGTTTTAATAAACCCTGGCTGATAACAGTAGATTGTTACTTTATGTTTAGGATAAATTAGTTCATCAGATAATTTTCTTCCCTAACAAGAGATACCTGGATCAGAATAAAAGTCATAGATGTGGAAAAGTTTGTTTGTGTGTGTGTGTGTGTGTGTGTGTGTGTGTGTGTGTGTGTGTGTGTGTGTGTGTGTGAAGGGGGGGAGGCAATTGAGGAACATAAAGACTTCAACTAAATTAGCTTGCAGCATTCAAATTTGCCTACCTCTTCATTTTTCCTGTGACTGATCTTATAGAAAATTATCTCCCTACTACTCAAAGGTGTGGAGGCAGGGGGATAGTCTAAATGACCTTAGGCTCATTTACACCCTAGGATTTCATAGTCTTTTTGCCTTATCATGATCCTTGAAGGCTTCCTGTGGGTCTCTTTGTGAGTTCTTATACTTTAGAACATAAACAGTTATCCCCCGCTCCTCGTTGTTCTGGTGCAGGGAGAAGGAACAGGTGCAGGGCAGACTCCTTTTCCCAATTCAAGATGTAGGTAAGTATTTAGGTGAACTTCTTACACAGTCTAGGTTAGGGATTGGGGAAATATGAGGTCCCTTGGAGCTACTAATGAGTTTATTGAACCATTATGACTTTTATTCTTCACCTAGTAATTCTCAATGTTGATTTCATTAACATCCTTTCAGGGTGTCTTTATTTATCTAAGGAAATGTAGTAAGATGTGTAGGGAGCTGGTTAATCGGTGATGAGAGAATTTTTCTTTTAACTATGAAAAGGATGCTTATTCTGAGATGATTAGACATAATATAGAGAATACTGTGCTCTGCTCTGGAAGCTACATATTAAGAGGAACATTGGCAAGTGAGTTTGCCTCCTAAGGAGGACATCCAGGATGGTGGAGAATCTCATGAAAAACAGGTAAAAGAACTAGGGATCTTTAGTCTAGAAAAGAGAAGACTTGAGGATTTGGGGTATCCCCACTTTACCAGTAGAGAAGTAAAAATTATTTTCTTTTGGGGAGAAGTAGATGGAGTTGGGCACTTGGGGACAGAAAGGACTGATGTGAAGATGGAGTGGGGGAAGACAGACATATTTCACCTAACTTCCAAAGAATTGGAAATTACTGCCCTAACCTGCTGCCCTTGCTCACTGTAAATGCACCAGGCAGGTTGAAGAAAATGTGGCTACTGGTTTGATTTTATTTTTTAAGCCAATCAGCTACTTCTACCTCCCCCTTCTCTTTCTCCCCACTCCATCCCCTGCTGTCATTTATCAAACCTGGCAGGGCCCTGAGGAATTCCACTCATTCTTCACTGGCGTTTTTACCCCCCTCAAATGCAATGAGCAAGGTACATTCTGGGTGAGAGTGCTAATGTGAGGGGGCGAGGGGTGCTGGGAGAAGGAAACAATCAATTCCCTAGGACTTTCCCACACTTAGGGGAACCCACTTTATCAGCATTTGGACCCTGGGTGTCAAGGCTGGTCAGACGGGATTCAAAGGTGCTTGGGGCTGGTGGGGGAGGGAGGAGGGAGGCTGATAGGAAGCTGTGTCTGTCAATTATAAATGGAATAGTTTTCTATCAATTGACACAGAATGGTCTAAATCCTTCACAAGCATCTGGAAAGCAAACTGTAGAAACTCACTTGTTTCAGAATTGGTCTTCCTAAAATATAGAAAAAAATATTGGGATCACTGTTGTGGAGAGGAAATGGAATGCTGGATTTGGAATCAAATGTCCAAGGCTCTAATCCCTACCCTGTCACTCACTGTGTGACCTTGGACAGATATTTAAACTCTCAGGGCCTCAGTTTCTTCCTTTCTTAAATGAGAAACTTAGATTAGATGATCCCTTTAAAATCGAAGTCCTTGGTTGTGTGAAGCTTTTTCAACTGGCTTTCTCTGAATCCACCTGCTACCACAGTCCCTCAGGCTCCTTGAGTTTCCCCATCTATAAGGTAGGAATGCATCTGAGTAGTAAAAAAAACAAAACGGGTTAAACTACAAGGTTAATGGAAGGGTCCTCACAAAAGGGAGGAGTCTGGGGTATTTAATCTATTAGCAACTACTGGAAATCCTTGGATTCTTTCTCCTGTAGCCCATCTCTCAATTAGTCAGGTACTGATTAGTTCACTGACCAATTACCCAGGCCCCTTAGGTCACCTTCTCTTGTCAGTCTTTTGATAAGGCTAACCAAAGAGTGAGAAAAAATGACAAAAAAAGTGAAAGCTAAACAAGTAGCTTGGGTGGGACAAGAAGATGTAGTTTTTACTAAAATGGTGGAAAGAATATGAGCTCTGAAGTCAGAGGACCTACGTTCAAGTCTCTCCTCTGATACCATCTGTATAACTTTATGTAAGTCATTTAACCTACCTGAGCTTGATGGCCTCCCTTCCTGGGATGGTTCCATTTTTCTGTAATAAGATTTGGGGATTATCTGTAGTTATTATCCATTTTCTTCATATTTCTCCATGATCCCAGTTAGAAATGTAATCTCTCTGGTAGGAAATCAATTCCCTTGTCTGTCATATTCCAGGAGAAATGACAATTGGCATTGTCACTAATGGTGGGAAGAGAAAAAAACGCTGTCTGTCTACCTTCAAGCAACCTCTATTCAAATACTCTACCTTACTCTCTTTTGTTGTTCAGTCTTCAGCCTCTTTGTGATTCCATGGATCATAGCACATGAAGCCCTTCCATCTTCCACTGTCTCTTGAAATCTGTCCAAGTTCATGTTCATTGTTTCTACTATCTATCCATCTCATCTTCTGCCATTCCTTTTTTTTTTCTTCAATCTTTCCCAACATCAGGGTCTTTCTTTTCCAGTGAGTCTTGTCTTCTCCTTATGAAGCTTATTTAAGCTTCAGCTTCAGTATTTGACCTTTCAACGAGCAGCCTGGATTAATTTCCTTAAGTATTGACTGCTTTGATCTTCTTGCTATCCAAGGGACTCTCAAAAGTCCTCTCCAGCACCACAATTTGAAAGCATTAATTCTGCAGCATTCAGTTCTCCTTATAGTCCAACTCACAGCCATACACTGCTACTGGAAAAACCATAGCTTTGACTATCTGGACCTTTGTGAGCAAGGTAATTTCTCTGCTCTTAAGTATACTGTCCAGATTTGCCATAGTTTTCCTTCCAAGGAGCAAGTGTCTTTTAATTTCATGGCTGAAGTCATATAGTAGAATCACCTCCTTACAATCATGGATGCTTCTAAGGGCCTAGACTCTATATCCCCATTCACTTGATCTAGAGCAAGACATGATGCAAAAAGAACAATTTCCTCACCCCAAATCTTTAAGAACCAGACAAGCGCATATAGATAGCATGTTGTGGAGCAGTGGGGTTAAATTCAAACAGAAACAGCACCTCTACTTGGTACATAAGGATCCCTGTAGTTTTGACATTTTGACTTAGCTCAAAGTATAATTTTATCTATGTTTTATTGTATTTTATTTAGTTTGTTAAATATTTCCCAACTGAGTTTCAATCTGGTTTGGGATTCACTCAGGAGTATAGCCACATGTTTGACACTTCTGGCGTTGAGAAAGCATGTGTCATAGCAGAAAGAATACATGCTCTGACATCACAGGACTTGGTTTCAATCCCCACCTCTAGTGCTGAAAACCGTGTGACTTTGGGCAAGTCACAGTTTCCCTGGCCTTCATTTTCCTCATACGAGAAAATAAAGGTGTTGGACTAAATTACCTCAGAGTAACCTCCATGTTCTAGCTCTATGACCTTGTAGTCAGAAAATCTGGCTTTAGATATCATCTCTGGCAATGAATTTGTACGACATCAACCAAATCATTGGACCTCAACTTGATCATCTGTAAAATGAGAGGGGTTGGGCTACATGAGGGGATCCACAGACACCACCCCCAAAGGGGTCCATAGAGGGATTTCAGGGTATCTGTAAACTTGAACAGAAAAAAATACACCCATTTCAATACAATCGGTTTCCTTTGGAGCCCTATGTATTTTATAATTTTTTTTTTTGCTTTTTGGAGGGGAGAATGCAGGGTAATTGGGGTTGACTTGCCCAAGGTCACATGGCTAGTAAGTGTTAAGTGTCTGAGGTTTGATTTGAACTCAGGTCCTCCTAACTCCAGGGCCAGTGCTCTATTCACTGAGCCACCTAGCTGCCCCCATTTTATAAATTTAAAAAAAAAAAATTCTGAGAAGTGCTCCCATGGGCTTCATCAGACTCCCAAAAGGTTTCATAGCACAAAAAAGTGAACAACCCAAGATGATAACCAACATGAAAACCCAGTGATCCTATCAAACAGAGACTTTCTTATTCTACTCTTATTCTTCGCACGATGTCATTATGGAATGACCAACACCATCCAGATGAGTTCTATGACTCTATCATATTGCAAGATGAAGGATAAATCTGAACATCAAGGATAAGTCATACTCAACTTTAAAAGACAGGACAGCCTAATGCAAAGAGCTCAGCACCAAAAGTCAGGAGTCCTGGGCTTTAGTTCAACTCTGCCAGACTTGATGACATCAGAAAAGTCATTCAGACTTTCTGGGACTCTGTTTCATCATCTATCAACTAGGGCAGATAATCCCTGCCCTTTGCTCTGTCACAGGTATGTTGTAAGAACAAAGAAGATGATAGATGAAAAATAACGTGAAAATCTTAGGAAGGAAAACTTCAGAGAGAGCCAGAGCATTGTGAACAATGGCAGAGCACATCCCAACTAGAGCTAACAAGTCTGTGCAGGGACTAACCAAATCTACTTTACCTTCCCTCCTTAGGACGACATTAGAGAGGAATGGGAAAGGAAGGAGACAAGAATTAAGTTTCTGCCACGTACTAAACACTTGACAAATAATATTTCGTTTGATCCTCACAAAAGCCCTTGGAGAATGGTGCTTGTATTATCCACATTTTGCAGTTAAAGAAACTGAGACAGATGGAGATAAAGTGACTTGCCCAGAGTCACACAGCTAGGAATTGTCAGTCTGGACTTGAACTCTTGTCCTACAGACTCCAGGCCCAGTGCTCTATCCACTGCACCATCTAGCCTCCCCTAGATAAATAGAAGCCATTGCCATTATTTAATCTAAGTAATAACAGTTAACATTTATATAGCACTTACTGCATGCCAGGCAGTGTGCTCAGTGCTTCAAATTGATCACCTCATTGGATCCACAAAACAGCTCTGGGAGATTGGTGCTCCTATTATCTTCAATTTACAGATGAGGAAACAGAGGTTAAGGAACTTGCACAGAGTCACACAGCTAGTGAATGTCTGAGGCAGGATTTGAACTCTTGTCTTCCCGACTCCAGGCTCAGTGCTCTATCCACCTCATCACCTGGATGCTTCTAAACTAACAGAAGTAATTACCATTTTTTAATCTACCTAGTCCCTCAAAGACATGTAGCATATCACTCCTCTCTTAGGACAAAAGACAAATTCCTGTGTTTGGCTTTTCAGAGCCTTCACTGTCTGGCTCCAAACTGCCCTTCTAGGTTTGTATCTTCTTGGGCTCTCATTGCTGTTCCTTGTGTGTAACTTTCAGTCTCCCATCTCTGTGAGGTTGTCTTGGGAGGCTGTCTCCATGCTGAAATGTTCTACCACCTTATTTCTGTCTCTTAGAATCCTGGATTCCTTTAAAACTTAGCTCAAGTGCCATTTTCTACAGGAAGGCTTCCCTGATCTTACAATGCTAAAGACTTCCCCACAGAAATGACTTCATATGTGTTCTGCATTTAACTGTCTACATCCTTGTTTTTTGTCCTCCAGCAGGTACAGAGGTACAATTAAGAGATCACTGGATTTGGGGTCAGAGGACCTAGGTTCAAATCCCACCTGAGATGAGTAGTAACTATGACCTTGGGTAAATCATTGAACCTCTCTATACCTCAGCTCCACTAACCACAAAATGAAGGATTTGGATTAGGTGTCCTCCAAATTCCCAATTGTCTCTAGACAGTAAGGCTGAAGCTTAAATACTTTGACCACATGATGAGAAGACAGAACTCTTTGGGAAAGATTCTGATGCTGGGAAAGATTAAAGGAAAAGGGGGGAGGCAGCAGAGGATGAGATGGGCAGATGGTGTCAGAGAAGCAACAAACATGAGCTTGGAGAGACTTTGGGGGATAATGGAGGACAGAAGAGCCTGGCATGCTATGTTCCATGGGACCCTGAAGAGACAAACACAACTGGACAATAATGAGTGGGTTCAATGTATAGGGAGTATAAGACTTGGAGTCAGATAGTTGTGAGTTGTTTTTCAGTCATGTCTGACTTTTCACGAACCCATTTGGGATTTTCTTGGCAAAGATACTAGAGTGGTTTTGCCATTTCCTTCTCTAGTTCATTCTACAGATGAGAAAACTGAGGCAAACAGGGATAAGTAACTTGCCTAGGGTCACACAGCTAGTAAGTGTCTAAGGCCAGATTTGAACTCAAGAACATGAGTATTCTTAACTCCATGCTTGGTTTTCTATCCACTGTGCTACCTAGCTGCCCCAGAATCTGTATTCAAATCCTGCCTCAGATAATCCCTAGCTGTGAACCCTGGGCAAGTCAGTTAATTTCTCTCAGTTTCCTCATCTGTAAAATCAAAATGATAATAGCACCTACCTCATAGTGTTGCAGTGAGGATCAAGTGAATTAGCATATATAAAGTACTTTGCAAAACCTTAAAGCTTATATCAATGCTAACTATTATCATAATTAGCACTGTAATTAGAACTAAAATCTCATGACCACAAAATTATATTTAGTTTTGTCTTTATATCACTAGTGCCTAGTACAGTGTCTAGGGGTGGGGAACCTGTAACCTTAAGGCCACATATGGAGGCAAGGCACAGGTTCCCCACTCCTGGATAATAAATGTTTATTGAATTGAAAAGTTGAACTGATTCCACTTGCCATTCAGAGTGACTTCTCCAGATCTGACACCTCATAAAAGTCTTGTACTTTGGTTGGAAAAGGTTGAATTCTCCTACTTCCTTTACTGATAGGAGAGAGATCACCGGTTTTCAGACCAGAGCTCATTCTCTGACTTGACAATCAAAATTTAGACTCTTCTCCTGGAAACAGGAGGAGGCAAAGGTGATTCTCATGGGGTATGAGCTGTGCCAGGGGGTCATATTCTAGTCATGAATGGCTAAACCTGGGTGAAACTTGAAGGATTAGTTGGAAAGGGGGTGGGGAAAAGGGGTGGTGCCATCAGTTGCCAAAAATTGGCCTGAAGACTTTTCCTTGTTGTTTTGCCAATAGCTGTTGCAATCCTTCAGAGGAAATTTGTCCAGATAATCAACCAAGGCATGGACAGACTCTTGGGACCAAAACAAATAACTGGGAGGAAATTGGCACCTTCCCAGAGAGTACTTCAAGAGTAAGGTATGAGACAGTGGGGTATGGATTACTATATGTTTATTCAGTGAAATTTAAAGTACAACTATGAATGATAGTCAACAAATAACTTGATTTCCAAAATCTCAGGAATAGGTTCTAAATATGATTCCCATGAGAAGACACCCGAGGAACTGAAAACCTAAGAAGTAAGAATGGAAAATTTAGAGACAGTTGCCTTTTTGCCAATATTCCAAAGGTAATAAAAGCAAACCGCAGAAGATTTGGTTCAAGTATCCCAAAGATTGGAACCACTCAAGCCTAAGGTATTGAGGTAATATATCCCCTGAGAGTATTTCTTGGAGTCTGGTGACCATTTTATAATTATAATATATATCCCAGAGTGGGATCTCATACACAGACTTTTAAAGAGCATAGAATCTTCAAGCTATATGGAACCTAGAGAGACAATCTCTCTCTGTCTCTCTGTCTCTGTCTCTGTCTCTGTCTCTCTGTCTCTCTCTCTCTCTCTCTGTCTCTCTCTCTCTCTTTCCCTCCCTCCCTTCCTTTACTTCTCCCTCTCCCTCTCCCCATCTCACCCCCCATCTCTGTTCTTCCTCTTCTGCTTCCCCTCTGTCTCTATTTGTCTGTCTGTCTCTCCCTCTGTCTCTCTTATTACTACAGTAGCAATCATGTCTCAAAGAAATACCCAAATAATGCCCCATACAAAGAACATTTCCTAAAAGCAGTTAAGGAAAAATGACTAATAGTGTGATTTTGACAGATAGTATGTCATTTTTCACTTTTGTAGTTTACTACAAACCTGGATTCAAGCCCTATCTCCAATACATGACCTATGTGACCCTGGGCAAAACTGTTTATACTCAAGGCCACAGGTAATCTCTGAGTCTATTTGTTACAGATGACTTGCAGGTCTGTATTGGTGAAAGGAGTTCCCACACTGAGAGTTCCATAGATCAATATAATCAATAGCTAGACAAAATGGAAAACAAGGATTGTGATTTAACTTTAATCATTCATTACCTACATTGGTCATTCTGCTTGATCTAATCTTTGTTGCCTTTTGGTATTGTTTTTATTTCTCATTGTAGTTATTATATATATTATTCTTTTGGCTTCTCCCCCTCCCCATACTCATAACCTCTTTCTGCCATCCCTTGACTCCATATTGGCTTAAATCTTCTCTTTCCCTATACAATAGTGAGAAAAGCTTCCAAACCCAGGCCTTTCATATTATATTCCATAAAGAAAACTACAGAGGGTGTAGCCAATCTCTTATATAATGTTTATAAAATGTTAACTTCTATATATTTTTTTCATCTTTGGCATGAATTAATCATTTGTTTAGGCCATTATCATGTACCCACTCTTTTCCAATCTATCCCCAGTGTTTTCTTAACCAGTCCTCTTATGACACACACTCAAAGTCCTTCACCATTCTGGTAATCCAACTCTGGACACTCTCCAGATTATCAATATCCTTCCTAAACTATGGTACCCAGAATAGAACAGTTTCTAACAGCAGACTCAGGATGAGGTCTGACCAGGGCAGATTACACTGAGACTATCACCTCTGTCTTCCCGGAAACTTTGTCCCCTCTTAATGCAGCCCAAGATGCTAGGAGCTGTTTTTGGCTGCTGCATCACACTGTTGACACATATTGAATTTGCAGTCCCCTAAGACCTGGATAGGAGTGGGGAACCTGTGGCCTTCTAGGTCCTCATGTGAGGCCTTTTGACTGAGTTCAAGTTTTACAGAAAAAATCCTTTTATTAAGGGGATTCATTCTGTGAAGTTTGGATTCAGTCAAAGGACTGCACTTGAGGTCCTGGAGAGCCATATGTGACCTAGAGGCTGTAGGTTCCCCATGCCCGAAAGATCTTTTTAGACAAGCTGCCATCTATCTAACCTCTCCTTCCCCATCTTGTACTTATGATGCTGATTTGTTTTTTTTTTTTTAAACACAGGTGTTGGGGGTGGCTAGGTGGTGCAGTGAGTAGAGTACTGGCCCTGGAGTCAGAAGGACCAGAGCTCAGATACGGCCTCAGACACTTAATGCACACACAAACAAAAACCTAGCTGTGTGACCTTGGGCAAGTTACTTAACCCTAATTGCCCTCCAAAAAGAAAAAAAAAAAAAGGAAAAAAACACAGGTGTCACACATTATACTAATTCCTGTTACTTCTCATCTTCTTAAATTTTAGCCCAGTGTTCCCAGGGGTTGGGAACCTGCAACCTTGAGGCCACAAGGGGCCTCTAGGTCCTCAAGTTCAACCCTTTGACTGAATCCAAACTTCATAGAAGAAATACCTTTAATAAAAGGATTTGTTCTGTAAAACTTGGACTCAGTCAAAGGGCCACACCCAAGGACCTAGAAGACCACATGTGGCCTTAGCCTGCAGGTTCCCTACCCTTGCTAACCTTTCCATATGTGTTTATTATCATCCCAGATATTTAACTATCCATCCTAACTCTGTGTCATCTGAAAATTTGATAAGCATGCTATCTGTGCTTTTGTTAAAATCAAGAACAAAAACATTAAGCATCACATGGCCAAGCCAGATCCCTGGGGCCCTCCACTGGAGATCTCCTACAAAAATTGACATTGAATCCTTTGAATCCAACCATTCAACCAGTTGTGAGTGCATCTAACCATATTATCCATAACTTTCCATTTCCCACCCCCCAAGAATAATACACAATACTTTTATCAATGCTATCTATATTAAAATCTAGGTAATTTGTATCTACAAAATTACTCAGATTTACCGATATAGTAGCCCTTTCCAGAAAGGGATGTAAGGTCAAACTGACATGACCTATTCTTGATGAGACCATACCTGCCCCTTGTAATTACTTCCTTTTCCAGATGTTCACTAATATTCTAGTTAAGGATTCTTCCTAAAATTGTCCCAGGAATTGAAGTTAACCTCTCTGACTTATGATTTGTAGATTATATTCTCTTTCATTTTGTGAAAATTGGGACAATATTTGCCCTTCTTCAACCATGTGCTGCCTCTTCTATTTTTTTGAGGTGATCATGGTTAAATGACTTGCCCAAGGTTTACAACTAGTATGAGGGCAGATTTGAACTCAGGTGCCCCTGTCTCCAGGACCCTGACTCCACTGTACTACCTAGCTGCGCTGTCTCTTCCATTTTCAATTATTTTTCAGATATCATTGTGTCTGCCAATTCTTTCAGGACCAGGACATTTTTCTGGGCCAGGTTACTTGAATTCATCATGCGTAGGCAGGTGTTCTCTTACAAATCACCTTACTTATCATGAAACTTAACAAGCTCACATTAGTCATTTTTGTTTTGTCATTTCCAGCACAAAGGTCATTCACTTGGCCGAGAAAACAGAAGCAAAATAAACACTGAGAATGTCATCCTGGGAACCCCATTTTAGGAAGGACACAAATAAGGTAGAGAGTGTTCACTTGAGGATAACCAGCATGGTAAAGGGCCTTGAGACTGGGACATATAAAGAAGCATTAAAAGAATGGACATTCTATATCATGGAGAGGTTTAGTGAGGACATATTCTTGTCTTTGGGTATTTGGGAGAGAAACAGAAGGGGCATCAATGCATAGTGGATAACAATTTCTTTTAGAAGTCTTCCCAACATTTCTTAATTCTAGTACCTTCCCTCTATTAATTACTTCTTATTTATCCTGTATACTGATTGCTTGGACCTGGAGTCAGGAAGTTCCTCAGTTCAAATCTGGCCTCAGACATTTACTATCTGAGTGACCCTGGACAAGTCACTTCACCCTGTTTGCCTCAGTTTCCTCATCTGTAAAATGAACTGGAGAAGGAAATGGCAAATAACTCCAGTGTCTCTGCCAAGAAAGCCCCAGATGGAGTCATGAAGAGTCAGACACAACTGAGACAACTCAACAGCACTGCTTGCTTCACATCTATTTGCATGTTGTCTCCCCCATTAGATTATAAGCTCCTTGAGGGCAGAGGCTGTCATCTGTCTCTTTTTGAATCTCTATCTCTTAGCACAGTGCCTGCCAAATAGTAAGTACTTAACAAGTTTGTATTGATTGATAGAGCATCGGCTTCTCAGCCAGGAATACTTGGGTTCAAGTCCTTCATTTGACACTTGCTATTTTGATCCTAGGCAAGTTACATAACTTCCAAGTTACCCTGTATATATGTTATTTATACATTGTTGTTTATATGTCTTCTTCTCAATTAGAATTTGAGCTCCTTGAGGGCAGGGACTACAGATTTACTTTTCTTTGAATCCCCAGCACTTAGTACAGTTTCTAACATACAGAAAGTGCTTAATAAATTCTTGTTGACTCAACTGAGTGCTCCCAGGCAGCTCTCCAAGCAGATAAATGGTTCAACTTTTACTGGGAGAGTGAATTTCTTCATAGGGACTTCTCTATGCTGGTCTAGTCCAAAAGAAAAATTATATGGAAAGGAGTTATGCCTGTTCAGCTTGGTCCAAGAGGGTAGAACTAGGAACAACAGCTGTCAATAGATAAGCTTTATTATTACAGGATGAGAAACTTGAAAACTATTAGACCTATCACAAAATTAAACTGACCACATTTGGATATAAAAGGTTCCTTTTTACTAAAGGTCTTCAAGCAACTGATCAGTTATGCTGTGGAGGGGTTTCTTCTGATGGTACAATATGAACAAGATGGTCTCTGAGGTCCCGTCTAATGCTGAGATTCTGTTAGCCACAGAAAAGTTTATCGTATGCCTAGGGCTACACAAGTAATATAAGTCAGTCAGTCAGTCATCTGTGGAAAAGAATATGGATTATCTGTGCCTAACCTGTAGTAGAACCTTCCAAGTTCATATTGGTCTAATCAGTCACAGTCGGACACACTGTACCTTGATCTCAACATAGTGATGTCATTTTGGTCCTCTTTGAAAACAAAGGACAACAATGAAACAGTCAATCAACCAGTGTTTATTTAATGCCTAAGCAGTGGAGATACAAAAAACAACAACAACAAAAAAAAAAAAAAACCACCCCAGCCCTGTCCTCAAGGAGCTCACATTCTAATAAGGGAGGAAACATGCTAACATCTAAGTACAAAATATATGTAAGATAAATTGGAGGTAATCTTGGAGGGAACAGAACCCAGGTCTTCTCACTCCTAGCTCAATACTTATTCAATTGTATCAAACTGTCTTTAAGTCAGAGGAGGGCATCTTGTCCTTCTACCAGTACAATTTTTTCTCATAAGGTGATATAGGTCCAAAGAACTAATTTACCAAATGTTCAACTAGAGACATGGAAATGGATCCCAGAAAAAGCTACTGGTTTCTGGGAGCTCTGGGTCATGTGAACCCAGAAGTCCCATGAACATTGTCTCCTTAAATCATCAAAAGTCTTGCAAGCCCCACATGGAAAAGGAAGTACAGAGGAATAACAATGAAAAGAAGTATAACAGAACCATAACAATGAAAGGAATGAGATTGAAACATAATTCCCATTCATCATTTTCTTCATGACATCTGTAACATCTTGGATCACAAGCACCCCCACAGAATAGGGGTATCCTTTCTACAAAGCCCAGTCATAAAAGATCAAAACAAAGTAAAATAAAAATTTTATTAAGTGCCTACTATGTGCTGAGTGCTTTACAAATATTGTTTCATTTGATACAATAGCCATCAAAGATAAATGACATTAACCCCATTTTACAGTTGAGGAAACTGAGGCAGACAGAGGTTAGGTTACTTGTCCAGGGTCACACAGTACTGCACACGTCAGAGGCCAAATTTGAACCCTAGGGCAGCTAGATGGCACAGGAGTGCCAGACCTGGAGTTAGGAAGACTCATCTTCTTGAGTTCAAATCCAGCCTCAGGCAATTGTGTGACCCTGGGCAAGTCACTTAACCCTGCTCACCTCAGTTTCTTCATCTGTAAAGTAAGCTGGAGAAGGAAATGACAAACTACTCCAGTATTTTTGCCAAGAAAACCCCAAATGTGGGTTATGAGGAGTGAGACACAACTGAAAAATGACTGACTGGATCTGAAGCTATATGCATGCCTTGGCTCCTCCAAAGGAAAAGACCTCGGCCATTCTTCCCCATTTCAAAGATTAGGAAACTAAGAAACAGAAAAATGAAATTATTTGCTCAAGGTCAGATAAATTGTAGATAGCAGATCAGGGGACTAAGTCCAAGTCTTTTGACTGGCTTTGGGAATCCTTCCACTTCACCACCCTTCATGCGAGATATCTTGTGGCACATTTCCTTTGGTTCATTGCAAGAGCAATGGATACTTTTCAACAACTGAACTATCCATAGAAATATAAAGAGCAGAGGTAATTTATAGAAAATGTGTCTTTGGAATAACCTAGAAATGTGGTGGACAGGCCTGACACATACTGTTTGTATCTCCATCAGTAAATGGTTTTGTGGCAGCTGGACCTATGAGATAATCCATATGAACCTTCCCTCTTTTTTTGTTTTGTTTTGTTTTTTTGTCTTTTTGGTGGGCAATTGGGGTTAAGTAACTTGCCCAAGGTTACACAGCTAGGTTTTTGTTTGTGTGTGCGTTAAGTGTCTGAGGCCGGATCCGAACTCAGGTCCTTCTGACTCCAGGGTCGGCGCTCTACTCACCGCGCCACCTAGCCACCCCCCCTTCCCTCTTTTTTTATACCACCAAAGGGAAATTAATCTTTTTCAAATGCTTAAAACTAAATCTGGCTACTTGGCTTTGACAAGCCCAGGTGAGAGGCCATTGAAAGGACAGCAATGTGTTGGTGAACAGTCCCTAGCTTAAGATCTAGTGGGTCCATACATGTCATCATCATTCATCAGAGCATAGAATCATAGATTTAGATCTGAAAGGTCATCTAACCCAACTATTTCTTTGTGTGGCGGGGTTTGGAGGAAGGAAGGCAAGGCAATTGGGGTTTAGTGACTTACCCAAGGTCACACAGCTAGTAAGTGTGTCAAGTATCTGAGGACGCATTTGAACTCAAGTACCCTTGACTCTCAGGTCCGTACTCTATTCTCTGTGCCACCTAGTCACCCCTCCAACTATTTTTTTTATAGATGGCAAAACTGAGACTCAAGAAATTAGTGACTTTCCCAAGGTCACACAGGGAGTAAATGACAGAGCCAGGAATCAAACAAACACCCTCATTCCAAATCCAGCAATCTTTCCCACTTATCCTGAGAAAGTTCCATACCTCCAGGTCTTTGTTGTTATTTGACCCACATTATCAAAGAGGACATGATATCAGGAAGGTGCCATTTGCAAATGAATTGGGTTTAAGTGAGGGAGGGGGAAGGTGTGTGCAAAGTCACCATCCTCACTTTCTCCTCTGGAGCCATCTTGGTCCCGAGGCAAGATATAGGTCAGGATGCCTGGAGATGCCCCCAAATTCAGTGGGACACCTTTATACCTCCAGGTCTATAGCATGTTCACAAGGCACGTGGAGACGAGAAGAGATACAGTGAGGTGGTCTAGTTGGGACACTTGGGAGTTAGAGTCATAAAGTATCTATAGGCAAATAACTTTGAATCTCTGAGATTTAAATTTCCAAACTGTAAAGTGGATACAGTGATCTTGACAGGCCTTCTGCAGTGCAGATCTACTAAGGCTTACATGGGTGGGACTGAGGAGATACTCCATGAAAAAGACAACTTCTTGCTCTTCCTCTTTTCATTTTCTTCATTTCCCTGATTCACCCATTTGCCAGACTTTAATGAGAGGAAAAATCAAAACTGGAACTCTTCCACCAATTAATTAATGTTTGGGCTCTCTGTAAATGTCCCTTAAGATCCAAAGAAACTAGAATTACTGGACATATATCCCAAGAAGGTCAAAGATAGAAGGAAAGATTCTATATATACTATATATATATAGTCCCAGACACAAACTAGCTATGTGAGATCAGGCAGATTACTTAAACTCTGCCTGCTTCAGGTTCCTCATCTGTAAAATGGGGATAATAGCTCTCATTTGCCAGAGTTATTATGAGGATAAATGAGACAATGTATTTAGAAAATGTTTTGAAAACCTCAAAATGCTACATAAATGTAGTTATTATTATTATTAATTGTGGAATGGGCAGATTATCTTACATAAACATAATGAAATATGTTATACTGTAAGATATGATGAATATGAAGAATTCAGAAAAACTTTAGAAAACTTGTATAAGAAGATAAAGAGCAAATTAAGCAGAAACACCAACATAACAACTACAGCAAAATAAGGAGGGGAATCATTAAAAGACACAAGATGGCCTTGATATCATTGGAGCTAAGATTATGAATATGGAAATGGTGAAATGATTCTGACAATGGCAGCTTCAATATTTCTATTAAGCTTGAATATAGATTTTCTGAGTATGTAAACGTCTCATAAATCATTCCAGGATACTTAGATGAAGGGCATTAGAATTACAAAGACAGAACACCCAATTTTCTGGCATTTTTCTAATATCATGCCCAAACTTAGTGGGGCAGAAGGGATTAATGTGATGTCAGCACTTGTTTTTTCCTTTGCAAAAATAAATCCCTATTCTCCAGTTTACAGCATTTTAATTCATGCATTACATGAAGCTGATCAAAACATATACAACATGAGTTCTATCGTTTGAGAATATTATTTAATAATATTTTTGTGGTACAGAAATCCCCTGACTCTAATAAAACTGATGAATTTCCTTCTTCTGAACTGAAACTCCCTCCCATCCTCAATCACTGGTCCTGCATTACCCTTGGCCCCATAGCCATCACGGAGGGCGGGAACCTTTGCGGAGATACAACATGTCAGCCACCTGAAGTGGTGCCATGGCCTCCACCTCCTTGGCAGCCACACCAATTGAATATTCAGAAAAGAAAATTTTGTCCACAAAAAAATAAATGACCACTCCTTCATCTGATCTCTGTGTTTCCCTTACGAATTTATCATACTCTGATGTGTACAGTATTATATTTGTTGAAAGGCAGTATGGTCTGCGTTCAAGTGTTGCTTCTGATGCACACCAGCTGAGTGATCCTAAGCAAGTTACTTAAACCTTTCAAAGTTCCAAGAGATTTCCTGAGACTATGAGATAGGCAAGTTATTGAGCTTCCATACTGAAAGTTCTCCCATACTCATGAAATAACAAGTCTGCCCCCTCAAATATAAATCATATATATATATATATATATATATATATATATATATATATATATATATATATATGTATAATTCCTTGAAGGTAGTTGCTATATTATATCTCTTTTCACAATAAGAACCTAGCACAATCTGCTATGCATAGTAAGAAATTGATGCATGGATAAATGATACCTGATAACTTATGATAAACCTCCAGTTATTGTTATCTGCAAGTAGGATAACAACACAGTTGACATTCTCATAAACCTTGCTTTTCCAAAAGTCATCCTCTAGGGTAAAAAGTACATAGTTAAACTGCCAGGGTGGTTTCTAAATACTTATCAAGATAAGGCTACAATTCCGTTCCCATATTTTGTTATAGAGGATAGGAAATATGAGCACATTGTCCTTAATCTTTTGTGAAAATTAATTCCATGAATTCAGAGGAAAGACATGTAAGATCCCAGGAAGTAAAATGCTTCAGAGGAAGTTAGCTTAAAAGAACGATGGGAGATGCCCAAGAATGAAATTCTGAAAACACAAAGGGAAACAATTTTAATGAAGAAGAAAAATAGGATTTATCTGAATGGAATAATATTGATGCACAGGGAATTCATCAACCAACTTGCATTAAAAAAAATATACAGAATGGGTGGCTAGGTGGCACAGTGAAGGGAGAACTGGACCTGGAGTCAGGAGGACCTGAGTTCAAATCTGACCTCAGACACTTAACACTTACTAGCCATGTGACCTTGGGCAAGTCACTTAACCCCAATTGCCCTGCCCTCCCCCCTCCAAAAAAAATATACAGAAGATAAAAACAAAAAAATATACAGAAAATAAAAACAGAGTCAGGTAATAAAAAATAAATACAAGAAAGTGGCAAAATCTTATAAGTAAAATGTCAAAAATATTAAAGCTTGGGATGAACTCAGACTGGGAAGAGAATTTGAAAGCAAAGAGAATTTTTTTGTTCTATATTGGCATAAAAATGAGGATCAAAGAAGGGAAAATTCAAGAATCCAAGGAATAGTAGTGCTTCACAGTCCTCTAACCCTGCTTGTAGCCTGACTCCCGCAACTAACATCCAGGTGAAAAAATTCTATGTAGAAGAAACACATAATTCCTGACACCAACAACAACTTTCACTGACAGAGTGTACCTTACCAGGCCCTAGAGCCAAACAGCCTCAAGAATAATGGCCCCACTTCCACCCCCAGATGACTGGTCCTACATTACCCTTCACCCCATAGCCATCTTGGAGGGGAACAAACTTTGTGCAGAGGAAATATGTCAGCTGCCTCTGGGGATCCTTCAGCCCCCAGCTCTTCAGCAGTCCCACCTACTAAAGATTCAGAAAAGAAATTTCTCATCACCAAAGTCCTTGACCTTATCAAATGGTCCACCTTTAGACAGAGATATGGCTTTATCCATGGAAATAGTATTAAAGAAGAAGAATTGCCGTCTAATTTACTGCTGTACCATAAGGATCACTGCGATTTTTCCAGTTCACAGCAGAAATCTCTTATATGACTTTATTATTGATTTCCAGTTATGTCTGACTCTTTGTGATCCCATTTGAGGCTTTCTTGGTAACGATATTAGAGTAGTCAGACATTTCCTTCTCCAGATCATTTTACAGATGAGGAAATTGAGGCAAACAGGGTTAAGTGCCTTGCCCAGGGTTACACATTAGGAAGTGTCTGAGACCAGATTTGAATTCAGGTCTTCCTGACTCCAGGCCCCACACTCTATCCACTGTGCCACCTAGCTGCCCTTCTATGTCTTCACTCATGCTTAATAATGTGAGCAAGTATTATCTTGCTTTTCTATTTGTATCCTCTGTGTTTAGAGGAGTGCTTTGCTTACTTAGTGGTTAACATTTTGTTAATTAATTCTTTCATGGGACTTTTCATGTGATTCACATGAGGCAAATTTAGGCTAAATATTGGCAAAAACTTCCTAACAATAAGAGCTGTCCAAAAGAGGGATGAACTGCCTCAAAAAGATGATAGGTTCCTCCTCCTTGAAAATCTTCAAGCAGAGGCTGGACCCATTGGTCCCGTAACAATCCAACTACTAAAGGGTACAAAGTTTTACTTCATAATTCTATGGAAATATGAAAATAATATGAATAATACAGTACAACAATAAAATAATATGATTGAATAAATCAAATTTATCTGGAAGAACAATAAGTCAACAATATAAAGGGAAATAATGAAAAACCATAGAAAAGAACATGGTCTCAAACTATACTACAAAGTAGTAATCATTAAAGCTATTTGTTATTAGTTACAAATGGAAAGATGATTGGTAGAGCAGGTTAGGTTCATAAGACTTAGAAACAAATATAGTAACATAATGATAAATATAAAGATGCCAACCACTGGGGCAAAGACTCAGTATTCAAAAAAACTGCTAACCTGTCCTTTAGTGGTATTTTCAATAGCCCTAACCTTGCCTGGCACAGTATGGGGGTTTAAATTGGCATGGTTTATTAAAGCAGGTTCTTGCTGGTGCCCAGCACAAATTAGTTATATATGGATGTAGTTCATTTTCACCTTCAATTGTCTTTGATGAAACATGTGAAATAATTGTTCTGTTAACTAAATACCACTCTGTAATTGCCACCCAGAAAAAGTCGCAGCTATTTTGTTGATATTCTGAATGCTTCTAAGTAAATAAAATTTTTCTATTAAAAAAATTTCTAGGAAACCTGGAAGGTAGTCTGGCAGAAGTTAGGTTTAGAAGAACGTTTGATACCACATACCACAACAACTTCAAATGGATACAAAATTGTATGTATATATGAATACTTATAAATATATTATACTGTTATATTATATTACAAAAATATATGTGTGTATGTAGAGTGGATAGAAAGGCATATATGTGTATGTTCATGCATACATACATATACATATATGCAAATATATGTGTATAAAGTGGATATGTGTGTATGTTACATATGTATATGTATATAGGTGTTTATATATACACATATGTGTGTGCGTGTATATATGTATATGTGTACATACCTTTCTCTCCACTCACATAGTCACCACACTGGTACAGTCTCTCATCACCTTGTGCCTGGACTATTGTATCAGCCTTCTGGTTCATCTACCTGCCTCAAGTCTCTACCCAATGAAATTAATCCTCCACTTAGTTGCCAAAGTGTTCTTCCGAAACCACAGGTTTACCCATGTCATCTCCCCTCCCTACCACCCCATTCTCAATAAACTGCTGTTGCTCCTTTTTACTTCTGGGATCAAATACAAAATGCTATGTTTGGCTTTTAAAGCCCTTCACAAGCTGTATCCTTCCTACCTACAAAATCATCATACATTTTGCTCTCTCCCCATTCCATGATACAGTGACACTTACCCCTCCTTACACATGACATTCCATCTTCTCACTTTTTGCCTTTTCATTGCCTGATCTCCAGACATTCCAGAGAGAGCCTGGATGTTCTCTCTTGTCACCTCCACCTCCTGGTTTCCCAGGCTTCCTTCAAAACTCAGCTCAGTCAAGTCAAGGAGACTTTTCTGGTCTCTCCCCACCCAACTGACTTCCCTCTAATATTACCTCCCATTTATACACCAACATATCTTATTTAGTGCCTGACAGACCTCAAGCCTGTCATTGAGTTAGGGGATGTCTAGCATAAGCAAGTGAATACTTCCCCTATGGAATGGGTGGATGAGAAGAATCTGTTCCAACATCCATGAAGACTACTGAAGCAGGCACCATTGAGCACTTAGAACTTGGCCAGACATGAAAGACACCAACATCGTCTACTGCATCCTGCATCATCGCCATTATTCTGACTTTTGTCTTACCATTGGACTTTGATAACTCTAGAAGAGAGAGTGAGACTAATGACTTTGTGCAATTTTGCCTGACTTAGATCCAATTCACAGGCAAGTCAAGACATCACCTGGAGATGTCATTGTTCCTCTTGGAAACCAAGGATAAACAACAATATATCTTATATGTACATAGTTGTCTACATGTTGTATCCCCAGTAGAATGTGACCTCCTTGAGGAAAGAGATCATGTTTTTGCCTTTCTTTGTATACCAGCACATAACATAGTGCCTAGCACATAGTAAGTATTTAGTAAAGTTTGTTGATTGACAGGCAAGGCCTAGACATAAAAGGTCATAACATAAAGAAAAAATGGAGGAACAGGGAAGCACATACCTCTCACAGATTTGCAAAGGGAAAGAGTGTCCATCAGAGCAATTATCGTGTTAGAGGCAATTACTGAAGATAAAAAGGAAAATTTTAATTGCATAATAATGAAAAGTTTATGCATAAGCAAAATTAATGTTGTTAGCAATAGAATTGAAACAATTGGGGAGAAATAATTCTAGGAAATTTATCTGAAAAATGTATGATATCCAAGATATATAAGAAATCAAATCAAATATATAAGAACAAAAGCCATTCCCCAATAGATAAATGAATAAGGGATACAGATAAGTAGTTTTCAAAATAAAGCTATCAATACCAATGTGAAAACATGTTCCAAATCACTAATAATAAGAAAAATACAAATTAAGTCAATTCTGGGCTTCCACTTTGGACAACTATGTGGCATAGTAAATAGAGTACTGGGCCTGGAGTCAGAAAAGCTCATCTTCCTGAGTTCAAATTCAGTCTCAGACATTTATTAGTTGTATGACCTTGGGCAAGTCACTTAACCCTGTTTCCCTTAGTTTCTCATTTGTAAAAATGAGCTGGAGAAGGAAATGGCAAACCATTCCAGTATTTTTGCCAAGAAAACCCCAAATGGGATCACAAAGAGTTGGAACCTGAGTGAAACAACTGAATAACAACAAAAAAGGGGATTCATTTCAAACCTATCAGACTTACAAAGATCCAAAAAAAAATTTTGGAGGGGCTATGTAAGAAGAGCTAAATATTGCACTGTTCTATGAAAAGCTATGTTTTTCCCAAAAAATCTGGAAAGTAATTTGGCATATATCCAAAAAGCTAACTAACCATTTATCCTTTAAGTCAGTAACATCGCTATTAGGCTTTGATGCCAAAGAGATCAAGGAAAAAAGAAAAGGACATACACGTACAACAATGTTTATATCAGTACTGCTTCTTGGAGGAAATAACTGGAGATGATTTAAGTGCTCTTCATTTGGGGAATGACTGAATAAATTATAGGTTATAAATGTTAACAGAACATTAATTTACAGTAAGAAATAATTAAAGAGACAGAGTAAGAGAAACCTAGGAATATATGGACTGATGTTAAGTGAAGAACCAGGACCACAATTTCTATAATGACTGTAACATTGTAAAGAGATATAACTGCAAGAGATTTAGGAAGTCTGATTGATGCAATAACCCACCACAATTCCAAAGATGAAATATGCTACCCATCTCCTGGCAGAAAGGTGATGAACTCACAGCAGATAATGAGATATGCATTTTTAGGCTCAGAAAACATGTGCCTTTGTTTTATATGACTACTCTAATTCATTAAAGAGAGATTTTCTTTTTCTTATGCTTGTTTTTGGCAAGCAGATTGGGATATAGTGATACCTAAAATAAAGACCATCAAAGAATCATTAAAATATAAACAGAAGTTCAGAAGGAGACATAGGCAAAATAAGATAATATTGGAACTGTTACATTAAATATTAATTATACCCCAAAAGAACAAGCTTTAGACACCAGAAAAAAAGAAAAACAGAAATTCATAGTCACATTCAATCCCCAACCCACCTTTTTTTTCTGTGAATATAATAACAATAGCTAGCACTTATATAGGGCAGCTAGGTGGTACAGTGAATAGAATGCTGACCCTGAAGTCAGTAAGATTCATTTTCCTGAGTTCAAATCTGGCCTCAGACACTTAGTAGTTGTGTGACCCTACACAAGTCACTTAACCCTGTTTGTCTCAGTCTCCTTAGCTATTATATGAGCTAGAGAAAGAAATGGCAAACGACCCCATTATGTTTGCCAAGAAAACCCAAATGGGGTCAATATTAACTATGTGTCAAGTACTTAAAAATTTACCTCATTTGATTGTCCCAACAACCCTGGAAGATAGGTGCTACAATTATCCTCATTTTGCAGATGAGGAAATGGAGGCAAACAGAGATTAATTGACTTGCCTAAGGTTATATAGCTGCTAAGTGTATGAGACCAAGTATGAACTCAGGTCTTCCTAACTCGAGGCCCAGCACTCTATCCAATGAACTACCTAGCTATATAGGAATTAGGGTTAATGTATAAAAAGTTTGTTAATGCAACAAAAGCAATAAAAAGCTTAATGCTTAAATTTATAAGAAAAAGAAAATTCATCTAAAAATAAATAATGCATGAATATTGTGGAATATTACTGTGTTGTTATGGAATATTACTGTGCTATAAAAAACAATAAACATGATGAATAGAGAGAAGTAAACACTTGCATGAACTAATTTGACGTGAAGTAAACAGAGCCAAGAAAATAATATGCATAATGGCCACAACAATGTAAACGGAAAGAACAATCCCAAAATAATTGAAACTAGATGTTGCAAATTTAGGGTAAGCACACTTGGTCCCAAAGCAAAGATATAAGAAGAAACTTCCTTTAGCTCCTTGGAAGAGGTGAGGGCATTCCACGTGATGCTGGAGTTAATAATATGCTGATTGCTGATTTTTTTCTCTTCTTCCTCTTTTTGTTTTTAGCCTTTGTTAAGCAATGGCTCTGGGAGGGAAAGGATAAAGGGGAAAATATGAGTGATGGAGAAACAAAAGATGTCAGTAAAAAGAAATTGAAGACAAATTAATAGAACTGAATTATATCATCTCTGAGGATCATTCTAGCTTTTAATCTGTGACCCAGTGACATTCCTGATTACTACCTCTGTGGCCTTGTTTGTGTTACCTCCCCTTATGTTGGGCATTGATTTCTTTGTTCTCTATAACATGAGTGGGTTCGATCAGATGATCATTAAGGCCCCTCCAGCTCTATATCCCCGATGCCATGATTCTTTACAGAGTTAGTGTTCTGGGGGCAGAACAAATGCCAACATAATCGGCTCACCACGAGTTAGGTCAGAGTTGTACAGTAGGTGGTTGTGGTGGTTGAAGAAAGGAACAGGCTTTGACTTGTCCTCTAAACCAATCTGCATAATAACAAGCTCTATTCTAACAAGCTCCCACCGTATAGACGTCCTGAAGGAAGCCTAACTGTGTAGTTAGATAGTAGCTAATAAATTTTTTCCCAATTAGCCCAGGATTGGCTAAACATTTGTATATGTTACTGACTTTGTTTTTAAAAATTTGTTCAGCACTCTCTTGCCTGTCCATTTCAATGGTTTTCTCCCCCAGATGATTGTCAAGGAGGTAGCAGTGGATAGCAGATAGAAGGTAGGTTGTATTTGAAGAAGACCAGATTTGTGCCCGGTCTCAGTGGTGCTGGGCACAAGACCATCACCTACATCCTGACTTATGACAAGAATCAGATGATAAAATATGTATAAAGCATTTAGCGGCCTTAAAGCAGTGTGTAACTGCTCCCTCTGTTAGATTATAAGCTCTGAGAGGGCAAGGACCACAACAGTGACTCTGATCATGCAGTATGTAATACGGCATGCAATACATATATTTAAGGTTACATAGCTTATGACAGAAAGAATGAAAACAATACCCAGGCAGTCGGGTTTATTTTGTTTGGTGGGGGAGGGGAAGGGTGGTTTCTGTTTTAAATAAGCACTTTGATTAAACACCGTCTTTTGTTAAATGATCTCAAGGAAGCCTTTCCTGTCCCATTTCACTGTCCATTGGAGAAGAAAATCTCACTGACCAAAACAATAGACATTGGCATTTCCCTCCACTTTTCAGTACAGACAGTAAGGATGCCCTGCCCCTGTAGGAACCTATTTGCATCTCAAGAACTAACGGGCTCTATGGCAGGCTCAGAGGCCATTCCCATCTCTATGGAGGAACCATGAACCATTCATTAACACCACAGCACACCTGCCCTGGACTTCAAAGGAATCAGACCCAGCCTCAAAGAAATAGATCTTAAAGAAACCAGAGATTTCTGAGTTGCCTCCCTAGCTTACCTTTTTCTCAGGTTTTCATGGGAATAAGCTGTTGTTGGGATAGATGGCCTGGGATGTCTATACCAGTGCTCATACCCTGTTCCTTTAGCTTAGTAAGAGAGGCAGAAGCAGCTGTTTAGCAGCAGGCTGAGAGAATGGCTGAGAGTATTTGAGTAGGTGTGGATAAGGCCAATAACCTCAGAGGACAAGAAAAACTTCTAGGATGTTCAGAAGTACAGGGAACCTTCTGGCAAGTTTGTAGTACAATCCCTGAGAGCCACTAAGTCACCAGAGATCCCTGAATCCCTAGAATCTAAAGAGCATTACCTAAAACCTATGCAGAGAGTCTTAATCTAGAGTCCTTGAATATTTTTTTAAAAATACGTTTCAATAGCTGCATTCCAATACAGTTGAAACCCTTTGTAATCCTACATATATTATATTTTTTGCACTTAAAACATTATTCTAAGAAGGGGTACACAGGTATCACCAAACTAAGGGGTGCATAACCCACAAAAAGCTTAAGAACTTTTTGTACTATAGAATTTCATCACCAAATGCTCAGGGCTTCAGCTTTGCCCCTCAAAAGTTCACACCCCACACACACAAACACACACACTCTAAACTTACAGAAACCACCATAGATAACCCAAAGGGGTAGATTTAATGGCCAATTGATTCTGTAAAACAGAGTCAGTTGGTTTATTTACACCAGACTTTGCCTTTCTGGGGCTAACCACTAGACTGGGATTTGGGTGGGTGCCTATCCCACTGGAAAATTCCCCTTTAAGACTGAATTTCAGAAATTACTTCCCCTTACCAAGCTCCCAATAAGCCAGGATCCTTGACCTTCATCTTCTTTGGGTTTTCATTAAGATCCTAATTCTTTATTCTCACTAAAATTTGAACAGAAAAAAAAAATCCCTTCTAAAAATTGTCTAAAACTTATTTATACCATAATCCCAAAGAGCTTTAAGTGACTTTGTACATCTATAGGTTTACTTTTCCATAAGCAGATGTTATGTGTATGTTTATTCCCTAATCTTAGATCAGATTAATAAAGTAAGCTCTTAATATGTACTTGTTGACTAACTGATTAGTCAAATCTTCTGTCTATAGCAGGCCAAGTTCTTGGGGCATCCAATCCATGTGAGCACAGCTTCACCAAAAGGCCAAATATTGTCATCTCTGTAACAGAGCTTAGTAGCTAAGTGGAAAAAGCTGATGAAAAAGTTGTATAATAGTACTCACAGAGAGAAAAAAGGAATTCATTGGTTCTAAAGGCCAAAAAGTATAGTGGAGAGAGTACTGAACTTGGGATCAAGGATACTTGGGTACAAATCCCTTCTGTGAAATTTGCTAGTTTTTTTGTTTGTTTGTTTGTTTTTTACTTAAGGATAATCATCTAACCTCTGCAAGCTTCAATTTTCCTATCTGTAGAAAGGAAAACATATAATACTCCACTCACCTCATAAGGTTGTCGTAAGGGATGTATTTTCTGAATTGTTTAATCGTGAGTTATGACAAATATTTGATCACACTGTAGCAGACGCAAAGAAGTGAGGTAAATGAGCCCAAATTCTGAGAATGCTACAGTCTAATAATCCAGGTAAAATTTGATCAAAGATTAAAGGAGACAATTTAGAGAGACAAAAATGATTTGCTCAAGAATTCAAAATTTAATTCAGTCTTGGATTGACACATCAGGTCTTGCCCAAAGAATCCTGGGAGCTTCTAGCCTCCCAATTAACCAAATAATCTTTCTAATGCAAATTTCCCATAAATTTTTAGGCGATAATGAACCTGGAAAAACTGTTTAATC
This sequence comes from Gymnobelideus leadbeateri, assembly GCA_011680675.1. Lineage (NCBI taxonomy): Eukaryota > Metazoa > Chordata > Mammalia > Diprotodontia > Petauridae > Gymnobelideus > Gymnobelideus leadbeateri. The sequence goes on from WOXC01001775.1 coordinate 39,436, forward strand.
TTCAGACTGTACCGTGCAAACCCAAAGAAATACCTCTTAGGTAGGGCTATTCTATCACATCCCCGAGGGGTCTCCCTTGCTCCAGTGTTGGACCCCTCCTATCCTACAGTTCATACTATGCTGGTTCACATAATTTGTCCCAATTAAACATTGGACAATATTAACAGTTGAGTGTAAGACCAGGACTGTTATTGTTCAAGAGGATACAATGAAAGCAAGACCTGAGAATATCCTGCTATTGAAATGTTAATAGAAGCACAGTCTGGAGAAATTAACTGGAAAACTAATTACTCCAGTCCCACTACACAGAGAGGGGGACCCAAACTAGACACAATGAGCAAGTGTTTTCCTTTCTCTAGTTCATCTAAACCAGTGGAAATTGACCAATTCATAACCATCACTATCATCACCACCTTGCTTGGGCAGTTCAGAACAAAACCACTTACCTGAGGCTGTTTACCAATTTCTCTTTCTTCCTATCTTCCATGTCCAAGTCAATTCTAAACCAACAAACTGAGAAATGTGCTTCTGAAACAAATTTCTAAACTCTTTATTTCGAAGACTTTTTAAGTGGGGACATAAAGATTCTACCTAATCTACCTATTTCCCATTGTCATTGAGGTCAGAATAGGATAGGATGGGATAGGATGGGATGGGATGGGATGGGATGGGGTGGGATAGGGTAGGATAGGATAGGATTAGAATCATTTTACATTCAAAAGAAAGAATTTTTATTTTGATCATGTTTAGCTGAGCACCACAGAATTGACACTTTCTAATTGTAGTGCTGGAAAATATTTTTGAGAGTGCCTTGGACAATAAGGAGATCAAACCAGTCAATACTTAAAGAAATTAATTCAGGTTATTCACTGGAAGGTCAAATACTGAAGCTGAAGCTTAAATACTTTGGTACAAGAGAGGACTCATTGGAACCTGATGGGAAAGATTGAGGGCAAAAGGAAAAGGTGATGGCAGAGGATGAGATGGATAGATAGTATCATGGAAACAATGAACTTGGACAGACTTCAACAAATAGCAGAGGATAGAAGGGCCTCATGTGCTATGGTGCATGGAGTCACAAAGAGTTGGACACGACTGAACAACAGCAACAAGCTTAAGATGTCTACTAGAAATCTGGTTCAAAATATCTGAAAGGTAGTTGGAGATGTGAGATTGGAGGTCAGCAGAGAGGTTAGAGCAGGATGGGCTAAAAGATCTGAGAATCATCAACACACAAATAGTAATTAAATCTATGGAAACTGTTAAGAATGCTCTAGCATTTACTATAAGTTTTGTGGGAGTCGAATTTGAATCCCCTAGGGGGATCTTGTGAAACTCCAGGTCTTCTGGTAGCTAGACTTTAAGGAGGAGTGGAGTCATTAAATTAAAAAAGACAAATTGTGTCAAATTAATTTGCAACAAAATGAGCTAATAAAGTGTACCCTCGAGGTGTTAAACATCAGAGCTTTGGAACAGCATTGTATACCAAACTTTCCATTTGAAATCCAATGACACTTGGAACTTAGCACAGTGCTTAAGAACCTGGTATAGAGATTTATAAGCAGATGTTTTAAAATGTCAAATTTATGAATATTATCTACATAAATGGCTTGAACAGCTTTTATATCAACCGGACATTTCAAATGGTAAAAATGCCATGAGAAAATATATCTATCACCTATTATTATCTCTCTATAATATTGATTCATTGATGATTTCAAAAGGCTTAATTAAATAGACAGGATATTTTCAGGAATATGTAGTAGGAGAAACATGGTTGGTGGTCCTAATTCTTAGTATTTTGGTCAACAAACAAAATTGTAGGCAATATACCATACTCTGTTCCTTTCCTCCCCACTCCTCTTTTACTCTTCCTTTCTCATTTACCACCTTTGGGCAAAATGGGGTGATAGGTCAGCATTCTGTGAGTTACCACTTCAAGAATGAATTTCAGATTTTCACATCCAGGTTCCAGATGTTCTGGTTAAACAGCTGGGAGTGGAATCTGACTCTGGCAGAAAGGATTTGAGACATGATTTAACAGTTTGCCTTTAATGTTTGTCCTGAATTCTTACAAAGAAGCTCGAAGTTGAACTGAGAAGTTTCCCAAGCCCCAACTCTGGGCACTGAGATCTGACATGCACACCACCATCTCTTACCTTATCTGAGAAACTCAGAAGGGGCATGAGAGGAATTTTCCAACTTTCCTTTCTGGCACTGCCCTTAGCTATAGCTATACATCTCAGTTGACTGGTCTCAAGCCTCTGATCACTAAGGAAAATGTATACTCCTCAGAGGGGATAGGACTATTAAATCAAAGATATTAAATCAAAGATGGTATCATGGCAACAATGAACATGAACTTGGACAGACTTCAACAGACAGCAGAGGATATGGTCCATGGAGTCACTAAGAGTTGGAGATGACTGAACAACAGCAACAGCTTAAGATGTCTACTAGAAATCTGGTTCAAAATATCTGAAAGGTAGTTGGAGATGTGAGATTGGAGGTCAGCAGAGAGGTTAGAGCAGGATAGGAACTTTCTTGCTTATCAAAAACAAGTTTGAGTTGCTAACTTTTGAGGCAAAATGAGCAATTAGGTAGAGACAAAACTTATTCCAGCAAAAGGCTTTCTCCAAGGAGAATGATCAGCAGTCCTGGACCATTTCAAGTCCCCATCATGCCCTGAAACAGCTTCCACAAAGACTGATCTCAGCTCCCTGGGCAAAGAAATGTACATTCTGAAGTACACTCTTCTGAGATGGTTGTGGAAGTTGTGCTTACCTATATGAAGGTCAAACAGTGGTTTTTCCAAGGTCAAGTGAACCTAAGCTGATAGAACAGAACCTGGAAGATTTAGGAGCTGGAGAATGGGGAATAGGAAAAGAGGAAGTAACAGCAGGAGGAGCAGAGGGCAATAGTATTTCTGTCCATTTTGTTGTTGAGTAAATAAATAAGGCACATATGAACAAACCAGTCTTCTCTGACACACAAGATGTCCTAAAGACATTTATGGTCAAAGGAGAGAATTCCTGGGTTCTTCTAGCTTCTTTCCCTGTCCATGTGGCATTATCTAGGTGACATTCAAAATGCAGGCTAAATAATGCTCAGTAGGAAGAAGGAGGTTAAAAAAATGAGTTTCTCTTAATTAGAACCATCCAAAAGTAGAATGAATGAGATGCCTCAGAGGGTAGAGAGTATCCGATCACCACTTTTGGCAGATGTTTTAGTGGGCATTTATGATTAGGTAGGGGCTGGGAATGACCCATAATTGATGTTCTGTCAAATTTTAAGATTCAACACTTTGAAGGAAGGGGACCTTAGGGGACAAACAAAGAAATGAAAATAAACTGTAAATGGGCCCATGTGATTGATACAAGTAGTCAGAAATGTAAGGAAACTTACAGAAGGGGGGCCCAGTGGCACACTGTGATTTCAAATAGAGCTTTGGCTTCCAAGTCAAATATTAAACAGGCCCTGTTTCCATTAGATACCTAATCTGTCCATCAGAAACTATTATCTACAGGATTAATATGTGAGTATTGTCTTTTCCAAACACTCTGCTATTAATCTATGATTCTTATCAGCCAAAGTCATTAGTAGTGATATTAATTGGATTAGATGATCTTGAATTGGAGTCATGGGAGAAAATTCATAGGTTCATAAATTTTGAGCTGGAAGGAGCCAGGATAATTTTGTTTTACAGATAAAGAAAGTAGGACCCAGAGGAATAAAAGGACTTATCCAAGCTCATAGGGGTAGTATATAATAGAGGCAGGAAACCAACCCAGTTTCTCTTACTATATACCTAATAAAATTTCATTACATCATTCAGCAAAATGATATTCCTGTTTTGTTTCTGATACTTACTATGTGTGACCATGAGCAAGTCCCTTCATCTTTTTTCAGTGAGCTCATCTATAAAATGAAGGGTTGGACTAAATTCCTTTCAGTCCAAAAGCTATAATCCTACAAGAGAGTAAATACAAACTCACAAACACACATATACAAACACACATACACAAACACAAACACACACACACACACACATACACACACACACACACACACACATACTGCCCTGCAAGCCACACCCGGGCTCCTCATACAAACAGTGACCCACTGTAACTCCTCTGTAAGGACAGTAGAGTTACTTGTTCCTATTACTCCAGATCTTTTGATGATTAATTAGCATGTTAGCAATTAAGAGTTGTTACCAGAAGCCCAGTTCATGAAACTCTGATGGCAAATCTCCTCAAGCTATCTCAGCAGGGGACTGATGGATACTAATGGAATATTTCAGCTATTGACCATCCTAGCACCTTCTTTCAAATGTTTCCCTCCTGTCCTCCTCAGCCCCCACCCCACCTCATCCCTTCCCAACTAATGACCTGATCATGGCCTTATGGCCTCAACAACTTGGGTTTGACTCTCACCACTGTTTTGGAAACAACCTCCAACCCTGAAATCCATTTTATCTGCATTTTCAGGATTCAGGTGATCCATAAATGTCAGTGGCGGAAAGATGTATAGCCCCAAAGGTCACTGAAAATGAGGGAGTCCTGATCAGAAAGTGAGTTTTCCTCTTGTAAAATTTCAGCCTCTCCATCGTAGCACTATAACTTGATGTTTACATACCACATTAGCTATATAACACACCTCCCACATCTGCCAACAAAGCACAGAGATAACTGAAACTAGTTTAGGACTTACTAATAGAAAGAAAAGGAGGAAGGAAGGAGAGAGAGAGACAGAGAGAGACAGAGAGAAGGAAGGAAGGAAGGAAGGAAGGAAGGAAGGAAGGAAGGAAGGAAGGAAGGAAGGAAGGAAGGAAGGAAAGAATTTAGGAAAAGAGTAAAGGAGGAAGGGAGAAAGGAAAAGAAAATTATGTTAATAACTGTATTCTGTGCAAGCACTGATGACAAGGCTTCATTCAGTCAATGAGATTATACCAAGCACCTGAATTTCCAAAGGGACAGTTCTAACCTAGATGAGGTCATAACCTTGTCCAGAAAGCAGGATACACATATATGGATAGAATGCGTAACTTGGAGTCAGGAACACCTGAGACACAGTATGTCAAGTATTTTGCAAACCTTAAAGTCCCATATAAGTTCTAGTTGTTATTATTATAGAAAAATGACAAATTAGCATCAATCAGCAAGCATTTATGAAACACTTAGCGTATGGTGAGTATTTTGCTAGGCACTGGGGATATAAATAGAAAGCACATGAAAAAGGTACAAGGCAGACAGCAGAAACTGTATATAGAAGTTACACTAGAGCAAAGTATGGTCAAAGTGTATGAAAATTAATTAAAGAAGACTTCCTATAGGAGGCATATTTTGAGCTAGGTCATAAAGGCCAAGATTTGACTTAGACTGAGAAATGAATCATGTAATATGAGATCTGGAAAACACCTTAGAAATTAACTACTCTCTTTCATTTTATTTTATTTTTAACAATTCTTTTACCCTCACAACAACACTGGGAGTTAAAAGTCATTATTAGCTCCACTTTATAGATGAGAAAACTGAGGCAAATAGAGAATAAGTGACTTTTCCAGGGTCACATAGCTAGTTAAAGTCTGAGGCAGGATTTAAACTCAGGTCTTCCTGACTCCAGATCCAACATTCCGTCTTCCAAGCCACCTAAGTGGTACATTTTACATTAAGAAAAACTGAAGCCTAAAGAAAGGATGTGAGTTCACAAACATCATGCAGGGCAGAGTTGTTACTAGAACTCAGATTCATTATTTTTTCCATGATATTACACTAGGCTAATGGTGGAAAATTGGGCAATACAAGCCATGACACAGTAATAAGAAAAAGCAAGATGGTATAAGGGTAGGAAAGGAATTGGTCAAACTTAGGATGATAGCTTTAGAGATGGAAGGGACCTCACAGGTCATCAAGTTCTACCTCCACACTTTACAAGATAGCTTAGAGGGGCTAAGTAAGTCATTCAAGATCACACTAGGAGTTGTGTCAGAAGGGGAATTTGAACAATGATTATGTATCTCAAGAGCCAGTGCTCTTTCCACAGTACCTCATTGCCTAAGCAAAGTCTTAAAGACATGGCTGTAAAAATTTGGCAGATGGAGAATAAAGGGGAGTTGATAGCTGAGTTTCTCACGGAAGCTTCTCATTTTAGTCATTATTATGTTGGTTTCCTAAGTGACATCTGAATCATCTTTCTGGTATTTACCAACCAAAACTCATCCTTCCCTAGCATTGCCGGGCACATAGTAGGTGATTGTAAATGTCTGTTAAGTAGGATTGATTTGACTACTTCATCTATAAATATGAGAGGGGATAAAAGTATCATCTGAACAATTATAGGTTGCTTTGTGCTAATAATGTTTAGGAGACAAAACAGATCATCTCATTTATAGACATCAGGACAAGCTCATTGGGCTGGGGAGGGAGGAACCACTCATTGACTTGGCAACAAAAGACAGCTAATGCAAAAGAAAATGACAACACTAGACTGTCATTTTTCCAGTCCCTTGGCTGACTAATAATGGAAGATGTCAAAGGGGTGTCTTTACACTTTTAGTATCTGGAGGACACTTGAAATGTCAGAGTAGGAACCGACCAATGAAAGGTTAGAAGTTGCTTAGGAAAAGGATAGAAGAAACTTCAGAGACTCCTCAATCCCACAGGATCTCAGTGGTGGACGGATGGATGGAACTTGAGTTTTAAAAACACTGCTCAACAAGACTGTTGGTCTAGAAAGCTTATTAAGTCAAGTGTAAGCAAGATCTGCTTAGACATTAAAAAAGCTAGAGGCCCATACTTTTTTTTTTCCCAAAGAGATGAGTTCTACATGTTCATGGGGAAAATCAGCAGTTAGAGGAAGAGGATTTATATTTCAGAGGGAAAAATATCCCATCAGTGGTGTTCTGGAACCAGCTCTTGAACATTCAGTTATTAAATTTATGGTTATGAGCATTGGCACCTTGGAAATCAGCAAACACTACAAAATCAAGGTTTGGTTTTGTTGATTGTCTAGACTTAAAAAAGTCATGGAGAAAATGTTAACAGACACTTTGAAAAGTCAGCATTGCTGACATGTTATTTGTGTATATTTGTTTCTGATAATTCTTTTAAATTTCCTCTCTGTTCTAATTTCACCTTATTCATTTTTAAAATTTTGGCAATCAAATTTTTCTCTATTTTTTTTATCAAGCAGGTTCATTGATTTTGTCAGGATTGAAAAAAATAGTCCTGAGTGGCAACTAGAGATTATTTTTAAGTTTTTCTATTCTTCTAACTTAATTTTTTTTTCTTTTTTACTTGTTTTAGGGATTTGAACATATTTATAGCCTTTTGAATTGCATTTCATTGTTGTTCAGTCATTTTAGTCATGCCCAATTCTTTGTGACCCCATTTTGGGGTTTTCATAGCAATAATACTGGAGTGGTTTGCCATTTCCATCTCCAGCTCATTTGACAGATGAGGAACTGAGGCAACCAGGGTTAAGTGACTTGCCCAGGGCCACATAGCTGGTAAGTGTCTGAGGCCAGATTTCAACTCAGGAAGATGGATCTACTTAGCTACCTTTTGATTGCATACTTAGCCCTTTAATACTTTATTTTTTATTTTGGTAATATTAGCTCTTTTTTTGAGCATTGCTTTAGCTGTGTCCCATTAATTTTGGTAAATTGTTTCATTGTTATTCTAATCATTAGCATAATTACATATTTTTCTTCTAAGATTCATTCATTAACCCAATCATTATTTAGACTGTCAGTACTTAGTCTATATTTAGTCTGTATTTATGATCTTTTACTCATATTTCATTTACTAATTACTAATTGTATGGCAAACTTCCCTATTACTGTCAAAGACAATCTATTCTTTCAGTTACCCAAGTTTGAAACTTCAGCACTATCCATGACTCCTCACTCTCCCACACCCCACGTATCCAATCATTTGCCATATTGTATTGGTATGGTCTCTCATATGTCCCTTCTCACCTGTATTTTTTCAATAGCCTCCTAATCAATCCTGTTGCCTCAGATCTCTCCACTCTCCAATTCATCATCCACATAGCTTTCAGTGATTTTTTAATGTGTAGGTCTTACCATGTCACACCCTCCCCACCCCACACTCAATATACTTCAGTGTTTCCCTATTTCCTTTAAGAGCAAATATAAACTCCTCTGTTTATCTTTGAAAGCCCTTCACAACCTCACCATATCCTACCTTTCCAATGTAATTATACATTATTCCCATTCCTGCACTCTGGCCTTTTTGCTGTATGTCACACATGACAGGATTAGAAGCCAAAGCAAGCTCTAGTACTCTGGGCTTGAAGCCAGAAGGATCTTAGCCCTAGACTGTCAGAACAGAAGTTGGGGAGTGGGAAAGATGGGAGGGGAAAGAAAAGACAATCTCTGTAGGTCACTGCACAGGGAGACAGAACTCAGCTGTATATTAGTCAGGGCAACAGTATCTACAACCTGGGTCACAACCAACTCAAATTCCTAAGCCCGAACTAGGAGGCCTTATGGGAGACTAGTGTAATTCAATAATATCCAACTAGATCCAGCTAGAGCCAGAAGAAAGATTGTTCAAAAAGAAAGAGGCAGAGAGAGAAACCAAGGCTAGCACTTACATAGACCACTGCTTATACATAGGCCAGAGACTGAGGCAGTGAGACCTAGTGTTGGACCTCTCATCTAGAAGAACAACAGTATCGGTAGCCAGACTACAAAGGGGACAGAATCTAATGGGATCTACCCAACCAAAAAACCAGTAGAGAAAAAGAATCCCATCCCTGGCTCATAGTTCCAACCCAGGAAGTGAGGCCTAAAATACAAATAACAGAAGAAAATACTAGACCCAAGGAAGAAATGTTACAGGTTCTGAGAACCCCAAGAAGTAAACACAGAAGAGAACTCAACCATAAGTAGAATCAGAGCTTCAAAGAAACCAATGGCTCAGTTACAAGAACACTAAGAGTGATTGGAAGAAATGAAAGAGATTAAGTGTATACACACACCTATACATACACACATACACACATATATGGACATATGTGTGTATATGCACATATTAATCCATAAATACAATTTGTCATATATTTTATATATGCCATGAATTATATGTATGTTTGTAAATGTGTGTGTGAGCTCTGGAATAAATAAATGGATTCATAATAATGAATAAATGAAATTTATAATAAATTATAAAATAAATAAATTTTATAAAATTATAAAATAATAAATGAATTATTTGTTAAGCACTTAACATGTGCCAAGACTGTTCTAGGCATTTGGAATATAAATACAATAGCAAGATAGTTCCTGCCCTCAAGGAACTTAAATTAAAATGGTGGAAACAATACTTATAGACCAGTAGGAGCCAGGATAAGTTCCAGAATCCATTTGCTAAAGCATTTCCCTATTAGGTTATCTCTCAAGTAGTCAGTATATATCTTGCATGTACCTATTTATTTATATTCTGTCTCTTTGTCAGCTCCTTAATGGAAGGAGCCTTTTTTTTTCCCCAGCACTTAGCATGGTGGCTGGTACATAACTAAGTGCTTAAGAAGTGCTTTTTGAAAGATTAATTGATTGATTAAAAAGCAATATAAGTTGTCAGCAACCATATAAAAATTGTTCTAATTCATTAATAAGGAGAGAAGCACTCGTTAAACAATTCTGAAGTTCTACCTTATGTCCAATCAATTGGCAAAGATGACAGAAATTAGGAAAATGACAATTGTTGGATGATTGTGGAAGGACAGGAATGCTAGTGGACTATTGATGGAGTTATGAATTGATCCAAATCAGTCTGAAAAGCAACTTGGAGTTGTACCATAAACTGTGCATACCCTTTGACCTAACAATGTCAATATTAAACATATACAGATGAAAACAAAGAAAGATTAAAAACTCATGCACAAAAGTTTTTATAGTATAGTTTTTGTCTGCTGTGACAAAAAAAAAAAACAGAAAACAGAGCAAGTGATCATTAATTAAGGAATAGCTGAACAAATTGTGGGATATGACTGTAAAGGAACATTATTATACTATAAGAAATGGCGAAATGAATGATTCAAGAAACCTGGAAAGACCTATATGAACTGATACAGAGTAGAGTAAAATAGACCCAGGAGAACAATGTATAAAACAGAGTACAACACATTATAAAGGAAAATGATTGGAAAGTGTTAAGGACTATGATCAAGGTATTGACTAACTTTAAGTCCAACAAACTGAGGATGAATTGTTTCCCTCTTCTTGGCAAAAAAAATCGATAGACTAAAAACAAAGAATGAAACATTTTCAGATATAATCAATATATTTGGGTTTTTTTTACTTGCTGTTTTTATTTACATTTATTTCTTAGTGGGCAAAAAAGAAGTAGATATTGGTGTCACTAAAAGAAAAAAAAGAAAGAGGATCAACAAATTATTTTTAAAATGAACAGAGAATAGTAGAAGGAAATTCAAAGGGGAGGGCATAGACAAACAGAGCAATAGTCTAACTAGCATGTTAAATTCAATATATACTTTTCTTAAAAAACACCATTTTCTTAAAATTCACCATTTCATATACAACCCTCCTTTTTGTTCATTGTATTTGGAAATATAAATGCTGGTTGATGCTTGTCATGTTCACAATAAAAAGTTTTAAATGAATTGAACATAAATATATACAGTCATGTCCATAATGTATACAAATTAACAAAAGGTGAGTTTGGGAAAGCGATGTACTAACAGCTGGGAAGATCCAGAGTTAAAATAGACTTTAGATGTCATTGTGTGTAATACTCTAATTTTACACAAGAACCTACCTAGGCTCAGGTAGGTTAAGTGATTTCCCCAAGACCACAAGATATTAAATTGTCAGAGATGGGATTTGAACCAAGGACGCATAACCTAAGAGCTAGTGTTCTTTCTTCTGTATCATGGTCCCTCAGAAAAGATTTCATATAGAAGGTGGTACTTGGGGTGAGTCTTGAAGAAATTGGGGACCCCAAGAAGCAAAGGTAAGGAGGGTGTCCATTCTAGGTATGGGGGAACATCCAGGGCAAAGGTACTGAGAAAGGAGAGGAAGTATTATGAGTGTAGAATGGCAGATAGTACAGTTTGTGAATTAAGAGAGGCAGAATAATGTATCTGGAAAGAGTGGGAAGGTTGGAAGGAGGCAAAATATGAAGAAACTTAAATGTCAAACCAAGGAGTTTACATTTGATCCTAGAGATAATAGGAAGTGCATTGAGTATAGGAATGACATTCTCAGACCTATAATTTAGGAACAGACCCTTATTGGCAGTATGCAAAATAGATTGAAATGGAGGGACGTTTATTAAAGAATTCATTAAAATATCCATTGTAATATATTTCAATATTCTAAATAAAAAATAAACGAGGCACTACACTAGTTGGGTGGATATTTGACAGGAAAGGAGGGGACACGATGTGAAATATGTTGTGGAGATAGATGACATTATAAGCTTCTTGACAGAGAATGGTTTTTTAACCTCTTTTTATATCTCTAGCATTTAGCACAATGCACAATACATAGTAGATGCTTAATAAGTCTTTATAATTGATTGATTGAAGATTTGGCAAATGATTAGATAACAGGCTTGTGGATGACATCAGGACTATGAACCTGGGTGCCTAGAAAAAGGAAAGTTAAGAAAGAAATTACAAAGAGAAATAGGTATTTTGGGGGGAAATATGAATTCTGTTTTGAACCTGTTGAGTTTGAGATATCTACAGAACATTAGATATAAATATATGTGTGTATACACACACGAGCAGGCACACACACATACACACACACACATATATATATACGCATATATATGTATACATATGTACATATGTATGCATATATATCTCACGCTATATATATTTATCAGTTCTTTCTCTAGATGCAGATAGCATCTTCCTTCATAGGTCCTTTGTAGTTAATTTGGGTATACAGTAATAGTAATTTTGTTTTAAGAACAACTTTGGCCAACCATCTCTTAAAGGCCAAATCTAATGACTCTCTCCTCTTCTGCTGCCTCCTGGAGTTCTCTGCAGTTAGCCTCTTCTTTCTGACATTGCAGTGAGATTACTAGATGGTGCTGGATAGAGTGCTGTTCCTGGAATCAGGAAGACATGAATTCAAATCCAGCCTTATTTGTTTCTTCTTTCGCAACATGATTAATAAGGAAATATATTTTACATGATTACACATACATAATCTATATAAAATTGCTTACCATTTTAAGGACGGGGAGGGGAGGGAAGGGAGGAAAGGAGAAAAATTTGGAACTCAGAAATTTTTATGTGTCTAATGGTAGTCATCTCCAGGGCAGGGGGAAGGGGAGGGGAGAAAAAAAGGGAGGGGGGAAGAAAGTTACATGATAACTTTAATATATCTTTAAACGGGAGAGCAAGTTGCACAATAATAGATTTGCAGTTTTATGTACAACATATTTTTTCTATTCTACTATGTTATAGAAATGTTTGTTTTATTTCTTAAATTTAGAATAAAATATTAAAAAAAGAAATTGTCAATCATCTTAATTAATCAACAAGTATGTATTAAACATTTACTACATGCCAAGCAATATAAGTCCTAGAGAAATGAAGGTGGAAGTAAAACCATCTCTCGCCTCAATGAGCTTACATTCTAATAGGAGAGTTAAATTGCTACCATCACTTTCAACCAGTGAGTGGGTTGTAGGAGCAGGCAGAAGTAGCACAAGAAACATGAGGAGGGATGAACTGGTAAATTACTTTGTGGCAGATTCTTTCACATTTCTCCTTCTGTATTCTGTGACTGGGGGTTCTTAACTTGCAATATTCAGTGTGGTAAAAGTTCCAGTCCCACTTTCTTTGAAAAGGACCAGATGCTAGTCCTTTTTCAGTAATTTATGAATACAAAAGAAGGCAAAGACAGTAACTCTGAGATTAAGATTAAATCTCCAAGTATTAGAAATTTATGAGGACAGCATTTCTACTGAGTATTTTAAAAACTTTTTCAGGAAGAAGAAGAAGAAGGAGGAGGAGGAGGAGGAGGAGGAGGAGGAGGAGGAGGAGGAGGAGAAAGAAAGGAAGAAAAAAAAGAAAAAAGAAAGGAAGGAAGGAAGAAAACGAGAAAGTAACACTTGTAAATTAAATAGCACAAGAATTACTATGCCCACTTTACAGGTGAAAAAATTACAGCTCAGGGAAATTCAAATGACTTATCTATGGTCATACAAATAAATGTCAGAGCAAAAATTCAAATCCAGTTCTCCAAATGCTAGACCCCAGTGCTCTCTGTTACACTATGCTGCTTTGACTAATGAGTCAAGACCAATAGCACTATGGACCAAATACTAGTCTCTTAAAAATGTTCAAAGTCACTCTTTCACTGCCTCCACTTGCTATCACCCCTTTTCCAAATACATGCAGTCACAGGTTAAATATGCTACCAGAATGAATGCACATGCCATTTGTTGTTTGTGGGAATAATGAATATTGAATGTGTTGGGACAAAGTAAAAGAAAATTCATCATTCCACCTACTCAAAGAGCAGAAGACTGGGAATGATGTGAAGGGTGAAGTCAGACCAATGGGGGAAAGCAATTCACTTGAACCAAATACAAAACGGGTCTTATAAATGCAATGCCAACCAAAGCCCTCTTTTTATTTAATATTTTCTGTATTCCCATATGTGGGCAACTAAGTGGTCCAGTGGATAAAGCATGGGGCCTGGAGTCAGGAAGACCTGAGTTCAAATCTGGCTTAAGACATTTACTAGCTGTATGGGCAAGTCACTTAACCCTATTTGCCTTGGTTTCCTCATCTGAAAAATGAGCTAGAGAAAGAAATAGCAAACCATTCAGTATCTTTGACCAGAAAATCCTATCTGGGGTCATGAAGAGTCAGACTCAACTGAAACAACTGAATTGTCATCTATAAAACTGAGTTAATAATCCCTATGTTACTCTCCTCATAGGATTAGTGTGAGGGAAGCTCTTTGAAAACTCTGAAAAGAGGAAAAATAAGTGGGGGAGGGGGCACTGATTTCTTTTGCTTCAGGAACTCCCAGCAAACAAAACTCCCTCTGCCAATGTACCTTCTTTGTAGCTTATAGCTTTTAAGAATTCCCTAGAGCACTTACAAATTAAGGGACCTGTCCAGAGACATAACCAGTCTGGTGTTTGTCGGAGGGGGAATTTGAACCCAGGTTTCACAGCTTTAGGACCCAGTCTCAAATCACTATACCAAGCCATGTTTTTGTAAAGTACAACAGGGAATAAATATCATTCCATGCAATCCTGGGGTAAAGAATTTTGGAGCACTGTTAAATTCCCTTTCACCTTTAGCTCTACTTAGGAAAGGAAAAAAGGAACATGAAAATTGCTTTTATACTGGGATCTTCTGGCATTCCTTACCTATTAGTGATAGCAGATTGGTCACCCAAGGCAAACACTGATGAAGCAGTTGATCAGGTTCCCCAATCATATTTGCAAACAAGCTTTCATTTCCTGCTTATCAAGGCTCAGTAGGGGTATTTTGTCCCTTTAAATCATTGTCTTAGGCCAGTGATGCAAACCACTGAACAGTGCTTGCCATAGCCAGAGCCTGGATGCTCAATGCCATTGAACTCAAGGGATGGATAATTAGTATTGAAAGGTGTGATTGCAGCCCAGCCGACCAGCTAATCAGCCACTGATTTCTCTCCAATGCCCTAGATCATTTAGAAATCTTAACCAAGTAAGAGGCTGGGGGAAATTATCCTGAAAGCAGAGTATTCCTTTTCAAATATAAACACTGGACAATTACCCTAGCAAGTTAGCCCTTCCTTCCTTATTCAGCAGGCTGTAGGATCTCAGGATAGAGGCTAGAGGGACACACAGCTTCTCTCCCCATAAAGACCAGCCTCCTAAATCTGGCTCCCTGGTCCTATTCCATCATCCATCTCTGTCGTTTTCCAAGACTGTCGCAACCTTGGGTCTACTCAGGAGAACCTCTCAACCCCATGCTTGTTTTGCAAACACTGGCTGCTTCAGAGAAACCTGCCTCAACCTGACATCTCTGGTGTGTTCTGTTCCTTCTTGAATGGAGAGGTGAAACGTCTCAAGAGGTATTCTTCTCCTTCCTCACTTAAGACCAAGGTCTTTGCACAGACAACTTAAAATACAATCTTTATCCCTCGACTTCCAGGACCCCCTCAATCCTTCCCCCTCCTCAAGTTCTCAGGAGTCAATTCTGCCAGTAAAGTCAAACTTGACATAAAACTTGTTTAAATATTTAAAGCAACATTCACAGAAAAAACAAATTTCATGGGCAACTGAATAACACATCTCGGACTGGAGGAGAGGATTCTCTTTCATTCTCAGGGGTGGTTTCTCCTTCCCTGACAAGACCCTCACTTAACTAGGTGGATAAGTATAGAAGCATACAGTTGCTTATATATCAAAGAATATTTTTTTTTTGCTTTACCTTGTTTCAAACTCAGAATGGCTGACACAGACGCCTGCAAAATAAACACATAGCAGGCCACAAAATGCCTAATCTGAGCCTCCTACTGAGGGGCCCCAGCTATCTGTCCATTCTCATGGAAGAAAGGAACAGCATATAAACAAAGTTGGCATGCAAGACTCAATGTATTATCAACACAGTACATTCACGCTTCTGCCAGTGCCAAGGTAGACACAAAACTCTGCATTATGTAACCAAAGAAATCAGCAAAATCTTCAGAAAAGATACTTTGTTCCTTAAACTCTTCTACTCGAGGTGTGGGGTGAAATGATCTCTACAAATCAAGCTGGGAAAGTTCCCATGTTGTCAGACCCTGGGGCAGAGGGTTCCAGGGATTTGAACTACTATTACTACTACTACTACTACTGCTACTACTACTACTACTACTCCTCTCCATGATTCAGAAGAGTGCAGGCCATAGGGTGAATGGCCCTTTATCCTCTGGGGGAACCCCATCTAGCTTAGAGTTACAGAGTATTATAGCTGAAATCCTTTGAGATCTTCTACCAGGGGTGGGGAACCTGGGGCCATGAGGTCACATGTGGCCCTCTAGGTCCTGAAAGTGAGACCCTTTAACTGAATCCAAACTTCATGTTCAGTTAAAAGGTCTCACTTCAGGACCTCGAGGGCCACATGTAGCCTTGAGGCTATAGATTCCCCACCCCTGAATTAGTCTCTCATCCATGACCAGCCAACTAAGTTATTCTCTAGATATTACCTTAAAGCATTGCACTTGCTTGCAGCATTTTCATGAAATGCCCTAATAGACTCCTTTTTCTATTTTGCAATCATTGCAAAATCCCCATCACATGACATTTATAGCAAATAACCATACCTCAGTCTCCAGTTTGCTCCTAGACTCTGCACCCATTCTATGTGCCGCACGTAGTGTCTCCAACTTCCTCTAAGTTAGCATTAATAATAATAATTCATACTAGTCATTAATAATAATAAATGCCAGACATTATTATTATGCTTAAAAATAATGCCTAATATTTATATAGTGCTATGAGGTTTCCAAAGTGCCCATTTGATTTGCACAACCCTGCAAGTAGGTACTATTATCTTTATTTTGCAGTTAAGGAAAATGAGGCAGACATAGGATGAGACTATCTAGGATCACATAGCTAGGTAAGCATCTGAGGTAGGATTTGAACACAGGTCTTCCTGACTCCTGTTCCAGCTTACTGGTCCACTGTACCACTTACCAGTCAATTGGCTCCAAAACATCAGGTCCAGTTATTGGGGGTGGTGGTGGAAACAAGATGCTATTATATGCCATTTTTCATTGGTCATTCTACTCTATGCTATTCTCTAGTATGTCAATGAATGAGACCATCACTATTACTCAGCAGCCCTAGCATTACATGAATGGGGAGATTCCCCCATTCACTAAAGACCTATTAACTTTGTAGGAGAGAAATTGGTCATCTCCATAATTTTTGCTTTTGGGGTCCCAGTACTTGAACTCACTGAATGAATGGTACAAGGGGGCAGGGCAGGAATCTCAAATTAATAACTGTCATACTGTCATTCTCAGGTTCTTTTATGTCACATCAAGCCAGAATCATTATGGGTCTCAATCAAATACTATTATTGGCTAAAAAATTTTTAAATAATAGAAATGTATCACCGTGAAACTCTTTCATGTGGTCTACTGCAAACACAGTCATTAAAAGTGTTGAAATAGTCCCTATTCAGGCCATGTGCTGTCTGTTCACAGAGATATTTTCCATAGTGACTACCATATCCACACTAAGCAAAGTGTTCTGGGACTGATATCCCAAAGCAGATTAACCCTCTTGTGTTCCCAGTTCAAAGGTAAAAACGTACCAGTGTTTATCCCATGGATTTTAATGCATCCACTCCTTCTGAAGATAGTGATGTGCTATATGTTCTTCCTCCCACACCTCAGAAAGTTTCTGGGTGCACTCTGACCAGACTTAGCAAAGGATACGTGTCACCAAGTTTCCAAGATTGCCTTGGGAGAGGTTTTGTGTATATGTGTGTATATGTGTTTCTTCACTAACCACTGGACTTTCCTTTTACTCTTTCTCATGAGGGAAGATTGAAGCACAAGGAGATGAGTTGATTCGTTCAAGGCAAATTAATCAGGAAGGAGAGGTTTTTTTGAATCCAAGTTTCCTAAAGGAAAAAAAAGTTTCTACTGGTCAAAGCAGTCTGAAAATGGAATGGACTGCCCCTATAAGATGTCAGATTCCCTTTCATTGGAAATCTTCCCGTGGAGTTAGTATCACTGCTTTATGACAGCATTGGAGAAGGGACTTCTATGCAAATATAGATTGGACAAGGTAACCTCCCCAAGATTCCTTCCAGTTTAATATTTCTCTGAATCACTAAACCAGTCATTTCAAGTAACATAAGCACATAGAATCAAGACCTGAAATAAATGCAGATGAAAACAAGTAAGATGTTAGTAAATGCTAGAAGTCCAGTCAATGACTCAGTAGTAACCTTCCCATCATTATCTAGTTGCATATATAACAATGTGTGTCAAGGAGAGACGGGACTTGAATTTTTCACCCAGAATGTTGAGGAAAAAAGGGGTAAGTCTCTGAGTAGGGTTTAACTGATAGGGTCAGAGACATTGAGATGGGGTGGGTTGTGTTAGGATTGGGACAGATCCAAAGATGTGATTGATGTGGTCAGAAAAAAGAGAAACATGGATTGTTCCAACTAATAAACTCCTTTGAAAGTGCTTATAACATTAAATATAAGGTCCAATACATTATTGGGGTTTGCTGACATGTTCTTTTTTTTTCTTAAAATATTTTTGTTGTTTTATGAGAATGGAAAAGGGAGTTACAGGAGGAAATTTAAGTAATGTAAAAACAAAAGATATCAATAAATATTTATTTTAAAACAAAAACATATAACACCTATGATTTAGCATTATACTGTGGCACAAGATGGAGGAGAAGGAAAGGATAAAATATATCAGTGAGGAATACTGGAGATTTGCTGTATGAAAGATTATCCTTCCAAGCGGTCTGGTCATACTGGTCTTTCCTTATACTGAGAATATTCACTGCCAGCAGATGCATGACTCTGCCATCATTGAGAATGGAAGGAACAAGGGGAAAATTTTAGGTGGGCTAGCAAAGTTACTTTATAGGTTGACCCATTTTTTGGAACATATCCTGAAGTCTGTGCAAAGCCAAGGTTTCTCTACCCTGGGCCAGGTTCCTTTACCCCACCCTGGGGGTCTGCTGCCAGTATTTGCTGGCTGTCTTTCCAATGTCAGGCTTTCTTGTGAAATGCCTGGTACTTCCTGCTCTTTGCCATTCCCCAGACCTGAACATGCAACCTCTCCCTGGGTACCCCCTTTTGTGGTCTGATGAAAGGGAGCCAAGGGTCGAACCCAGGAGTTCCTATCCAGGCACAGGACATTAGTGACTAAAATAAGCACAGAATCTCCCCCCAACTCCCCAATTCTGCGAGTTCTCTCTCTCTCTCTCTCTCTCTCTCTCTCTCTCTCTCTCTCACACACACACACACACACACACACACACACACACACACACACATACACTCCCAGTGTGACTACTGCTACCTAACCTTGAATGAGCACCCACATTCTTATTTTGTTTGTATTGCTACCTTTTGGCTGGAAGACCTTAGAGATGTTCAGAGACTTTGGGCTCCAAGAAACCCTCATTTCCATAGACCTGTTTACCCACCTCCCACCTGGCCTCTGGAGAAACAGCCAACATTCCTTCAGTCCCACAGGGAAAGGGTGTGGCTGAGGATTGCTCAAAGGAGCCTCCAAGCCAGCATCTTATGCCCCCAAACAATGGTGTTTTATTTGTGTTGGACTTGACAGGTTTCACTGTGTTTTTAATTCAGTTAGCAGAAAGAACCCTCTTTCCTCTAAAGCTTCCCTAACCCCTTTCTTCAGGCTTCCTGACTCTTGTCCTTCCAAGAGTATTTCATCCCCCTGTCTTGAAAAGATGATCCCCTGTGATGGATAGCTTCAGTGACGGCAATGGGCGTGAGAAATGCCACTGGTTTCTCCTGTCCTTTCACACATGTGGGAATCATCTCTTGGGAGGTTACATCCCATCTTGGAGCCATCTGTTTATTTTGGATAGCAATCCCAGGATGCTAGGCTAGGTGTTAGTCAGACTGACCTTTCCTGTTTTCTAAGTCAGTAATCGCTACTAAGTCATGGTACTAGGGTTTGAAAATGAAAATCAATGTGTGAGGTTAGTTAGGGAGACTGTGAGGTGGGACCTAGGAAATAGAAAGAACAGTAGAAAATCCTACTCTCTTCAACCCCCAACACGACCTGAACATTTTCTTCCTCATCGTCTTGGAAAAGCATCATGGGACAGAGTAACAGATATGAAGTCAGGAAGACCTGGAATACATTAAGTATAATGTCCAATATATTGATTGATTTTGCTGACATGGTCTTTTTTTTCTTTATGTTTTTTTTTGTTTTGTTTTATGAGACTGGAAAAGGGAATTATAGGAGAAAATGTAAATGATGTAAAAACAAAAGATATCAATAAAATGTATTTTTTGAAAGACAGAAACATAAAAAGCCTACGATTTAGCATTAAACCAAGGCACAGGATAAGTAAGAAGGAAAGGAAAAGAGGAAGGAAAGAAGGAAAGGATGAAATATATCAATGAAGAATATTGGGGATTGGCTATTAGAAAGGATTATTTTTCCAAGGTGTCTTCTTCCTTCAGATCCTGCCTGTTATACATATTATCATTGTAACTATGGACAAATCACTTAATGTCACCAAGTCTCAGTTTCCCCATCTGTATAAGTGTTTTGGATTTAGGATCAGAAGACCTGGGCTTAAATCTAATTTCTTTTACTTACTACTCATGTGATGTTGAGGATGTCACTCAACTGCTTTAGACCTCAGTTTCCCCATCTGTAAAATGAGGAATTTGGACTAAATGATTTATAAGGCCCCTTCCAGCTTTAAATTTATGATCCCATGATCCTAAAATAGGAATAATCATATATGTATTACTATATCATCATTAAATATACATATATATATGAATAATTTTGCAAACCTTAAAGCACAAGTTTAAGACTATTACTATTCATCAAAAAGAATTTCTTAAATGCTGGTTTGGGTAAGGCTTGGCACAAGGTTCTTTAGAAAGGGAATTACACAGATGAAGTCCCAGCCTACACACAATCCCACAGGGGAGAGTAATTTAAGATTGAAGGTGGCTTCCAGGGGAATGCAAAACAACCAAACTTTGTGGCATTCACTGATGGTATTATTGTTTCATTTTTATTGAACTCCCACAAAGCACTAGACTGTAAGGTGTATTTTAAGGAGCATCTTGTCTACCACCAGGTTAGAACAATTGTGTTCCACCAACCCCACCTCCAACTACTGTGTCAAGTAAACAAATTCAATATATTAACAATGCTAATAATCCCAGGTGTTGTGTTTTCTAATTAATGCAGCTCCTGTCTCTGAGGACAAAATGTTTAGGAACCCCAATCTAATGAATCCAAAACACATGCAGAAATGAGAGCAGTGCTGTTTCTTTTTTGCCCTGTTTTATGAATGAGAAAGCTAAGATCCCAAATAGTAAAGTGACTTAGCAAATGTTGAGGAGAACAGCGGATCTAAATTGCTGGTCTACTGATATTACAAGTAGTAATCTCTCCACTATACCACATGCCCAGAAAGCGTTTGGAAGTAAAAAGAAAAAAAAAATTGCTTTTAATCTCTGCAAAAGTAACATGATATAGTAGGCCAGACCTGACATTGGCCAGCCAGGTCATTCAGATTCCAAATCAAAAGGAAATGAGACTCTTATCAATCAACAAAAGGTGGTCCACTTAGCCATAGCATGGAAAGGATAATGCTTAAGGATACATCACTGATTCAGACTGATTCACCTGGTCACAGTTCACCTGCCCTCTCCTTCCCCCCAGCCCCTTTCCATACAGAAATATGTCTGATCAGCAGGTCAAGATGTGAGAAATCCTGCAAGCCCTGAAATATCAACTAGATCTGAAGGGCCCTGACTCCATGAAGGTGAGCCTTTTTTATGTCAGTAGGTGACCAGGAAATTGAGTCAATCATGTTGTAGTTTAAGCCTTGGCCCCACAGGCTAATCAAGTCTTGGGAACAGTGTCTTTGTCTTTTAGGGAAAGAACTCATTTATATGGTGGAGGACCCTGGTATATATTGTTCCTTCTGTGCATGGCATTCATAAATAAATAAATTCATAATAAAGTTTCCTTTATTCAGTTTAATTCAATAAATGTTTAAATACCTACTATGTGATCAATATGCACTATACTATTACGGAGACAGATAGAAAATGAGAGTTCTTACTTTCAAGAAACTCATGGTCAATTTCTGTACTGTTCCCTTGAAAACATATGCATTAAACTGGATGTGAAAACGGGATCCAACAGCAAAAAGAATCAATCGGAATCCACCAAGTATTTCTATCAAGGGCCTATTGTGTGTAACACATTGTGCTAGTTACGGGTGAACCAAAACCAGAAGAAGAAATTATCTCTCTCCTTAATGAACTTTAATTCTACTGGAATAATACTAATTATTATAGATGAGATGATCTTTATGTGGAATTTTAAGAATTACAAAGCACTTCACATTCATGATCTCATTTGAATCTCCCCACAATTCTACAGGGTAGGTATTATGTTGTCCCTCATCTTATAGATTAGGAAAACAGGGACCAAGATGATAAAAAGACTTTATCATGGTCACAAGCTAGTAAGTGTCAAAGGTGAGATGCAAGCCCAATTCTCTCTTGAACTCCGAGCCAAGTTAAATTCTCTATCCATTACAATTACTATTCATTACAGTATTTGTGAATCTAGCAATCATATACAATTAGCCTTAGAAATAAGTACCACAAACAGTCCAAGCCTAATGGGGTGCTAGGTGGAGCAGTGGGAAAGAGTGCCCGGCCTGGAGTTAGGAAGCCTCATCTTCCTGAATTCAAATCCAGACTCAGACACTTACTGGCTATGTGACCCTGGGAAAGTCACTTAGCCCCATTTGCCCCAGTTTCCTTGCCCTGTAAAATGAAATGGAGAAGCCATTTCCTGAAGAAGGAAATAGCAAACTACTCCAGTATCTTTGCAAAAAAAAATTGGTGTTACAGAGTCAGACACCACCAAAAACAACTTGAAAAAAAATTCAGCCCAGTTTGGTATATAGGATTCAAAAGTGAAATGAAATAAGATAATCATAGGCAATCTAACAGTTAACAAAGTCAAAGCATGGAAGGGATACTCAGTAAGGATTAGCTGTTGATTCATTTGAGTGCCACCTCCCATTTGCTTCAAAGCCATGCTGCTTCAAAGGTCAGAGATCTGGGGAAGAAGCTCTTGACTCCATGTGCAGTTCCTTACAATACCAGGAAGCTATCTTAGTGGTTTTTCTTATTTCTCTAGGCCATGGAAGTTTCAAGAACAGTTTCAATAGTTTTTAAGGAAAAATTAGCCATTCTTTTATGGGATAGAGCCTTGGGATATTATACCTACCACAACCCATCCTTTGATTGAAAGGTCTACAAAGGTCTTCTGGAGGATTTTCCAGCATTATAGTGAATTCATAGCTGGTACTCCTCAATTTTAGGGATTTCAGAAGCATGATATAGGTAGCACTAGATGAGGAAAATATAAATGAACAAAGAAAGATAAAAAATAAGAATAAACAAAAGCCAAACAAACAATGCAATAGACCCTTGGCAGAGTGACAGAACGTGGCAGAAGAAGACCCATGAATATCAGATTTTGTCTCCCCTCTTCAGAAGGGCGGAGTCATGTATCTCAGTGATCTGATCTATGTGGTGAGGGATTCCAAATCTTTGCCGTTCACAGGAGGTTTGCATTGTAGTATAAAGTGATGACCATGGACAGGAACAGCACCGGGAACATCAGGATTATGGCAGAGATGATTACACTTTCTATAGAACCAGCAACCCTCATCAATGTTCATGGCAATTTATAATAAGGTAGATAAAAGGCCATTGTCTTCTTGTATCCAAACTGTTCTAGTGCTAGGGTTAATACCAAGAATTAGCTTGTGCCATGGCCCACTCAGTGTTCCCTGTCCCATAAGTCAGGACTTCTCCCTCCTCCTCTGAGGGAGGAGGGTGGCAAGGCAATACCAACTCTACTCCTCCAGAAGCTTCTGATGAGGAACTGCCTTCCTTTCTTTTACAGAGGCTGAATAGACAATTTCACCTCCCTGGTGTACCAGAAAACAAACCATTTCCCAAAAAACCACCTCTTAGTCCTCCAAGCTCTCCTGGGAAAGAACTGTCCAAAGGCCACTACTGCCATGCTCTGACAACAATAATGTGTAGGGGCCCCCATGAATTCCAGATTATAGTAAGCAAAAGACTACACTGGGCCTAATTTTTCCATTTCTCACCCTGTTGCTCCCACATAGCTCCCTACTCTGTGGCCATTGGGGCCTGTATCACTTCCTACTGTCATTACCTGCTACCCTGAGGCCTCTCTATTGTCAACTGCCACAGAAGCCTGTAACACTGTCCACTCAACTAAGGTCACTGTAGCTTTCTGATGCCCACTTTTCCAGGGCTGAGTGCTGCCACTACGTGGCTAGACCCAGATATGCCCCTTAGGGCTGGGCCAAACTATTCTTTCTATGCCAGGGACAAGCTATGCTCCTTTGTGATGGGGGCCAAAGGATGCCTTCCTGTGCCAGGCTGAGCACTTTTTTCCCTTAGCCCCACCATCCTGGGACCTGAGTGAAGCTATGGACAAAGCTGCTGCTCCACTCTGCTAGGTTCAGTGCTATTTTTTTGTTATAACATTTCAGAACAGAGAGAGAATTTTTCTTTATGTATATGCTAGGCAACTCATCTTGGTGATAGGGCAGAGGAAGAATCAGGGTAGCTGAAAAGCCCTGCTCACCATTCTTTTCCATTCTTACTATATATGTGTATAGGCCCTGACTCTTAAAATCTGAGCTCTACCCTCCTGTATCAGACTAAGTATTGTAATGAACACTGCCACTGTGGGTGAAGTCTGAGTGTTTGCACTCCTATTCCAGGAGCTGGGAGCTGAATCAGTCAGGCCAAGCATTGCTGCAGGCCCTGTTACTGCCTCTCTATGCTGGTTCTGCACTAGAGACTAATATGCAAGCTTCCCTCACTTAACCTCCCTAGAATTCCCAGGAAGAGAATTACATCATACAGGAACAAGCTTGGAAGCTGTCTCTTCCTTTTAAACCTTAAAAATTGATATGGCATTCACACACACACACACACACACACACACACACACACACACACACACACACACACCTCTTTGCTATCTTCAGCAAAGAAACTGGTGTACGTTTGACCCATTTGTCTATTTCTCCAATTCCAGGAAGTATCTGGGCTCCTAGGATCAGGTATTATTCTTTTAATTGCATTCCCCAGTGGCTTAAATGAAAAAGACTGAACAAAGTCTACATGGTATAGTTCCCTATGGCTTCCCAAATGCCATAGAAAAAGTGGCAAACCATTCCTTCAGCACATTTTTTACATAATCCCCAAATTCCAATCACTAACGAGGACCCAGGCCTACCATAGCTGGTGGGGCTAAAGATCACTCTTATTTCCAAACACAGAAATAAAGCAAATTCAACAAATGATGGCTTACAACATTTAGAATCTTTATAGCATAGTTCTTAAAGATGTAGAAAATATTCACTTATATCTTTAGTTGCTACATTTCCAAAGACAATTTATTCTTAATCCAATGGGGACACCCAGGGCTTACTTTTCTCTGTATCATCTACTTCTGATTCAGTATTGATAACCACACCTAATTTTGAAAGCCAGGGTGGATTCAAGCAAATCTAGTGCCTCAAATTCAGAATTGGAATGAAATAAAATACTCATAGACTATTTAGCAGTTATCAGAATATTTACTTAACCTTAGGCTAGCAAAAATATTCATCAAGGATATAGCAATGATTCATTTGGGCAAAGCTTCCCTACCTCTGTGCTAGACAAGCTGATCTCCAGGTCAGAAGTCTGAAGAGGGAGAACCTCACTATTTGTGTAGTGGCTTTTGTATTTAAGACACCAGAAAATTATCAAGGGTCTAACACTTGGTCTTCCGGCCAATTAAATCTCAAATACCTTTTAAAGAAACCTGGTAGCCTTCATGGAGTAGAGTCTTAGGATAATCCCTCTACCACACCAGCCCAATCTCACATTTTTATTTGTTTTATTTTTGCTTTGTCTTTATAAATGGTGTTAACCAAAGGAATTTGAGAGCATGGGCATATTTATTGGAAATAGAGGTGGGAAAAATCAATTGGGTGGAACCATTGTAAGAGAGGAGGGGCAGATTGATTTAAAACTGTGATGTTTTGCTGGAGTGTTTTGCCTATCTGGGGACTCAGAGCTAAAAACAACAACCAAAGAAGAAGAAACAAAAAATTATGTATAAATTAAAATATTGTATGGATGAGAGAACAGTCATACAAGTTGCCATTTATTGATGTGCTATGTCAGTTAACCTTTTACGGGTTGGGGTGAGGGGAATTTCTATGCCTTTGGTATATTCCCCTCCTTCAGGTATCTTTTCTTATGGTTTCTCAATTGTATTGATTCCAGCAAGAATCTTTTCTATATATTTGATCCAATCTGGCTCCTTTTTTTTGCCTTTCTATTTCTACCTCATCTGCAATCTTCTGAGAGACTATGATATTAGGATTCAAATATGGGGGTTACCCTATCCCCGAAGGAGCAAACTTTGTTTGGTGTCTTTGTGTTATTTTGACAAATCATCTTTATCATTCTGTTTACACCTCTCTTTGAATTTTCATCCTTGTTATTGTCAGCATCTAGGAAATCTTCATTGTCATTTTGCATTATTGGTTTCCAAAAACTTGTTTAAATAATGCAAGGTTAATTCTTTATAACTCTAAGTATTTATTATTCTTATTATTGTTCCTTCTTGGGTTTTGTTTGTTTACAGATTCTGATCTTAGTTCTGAAGAGTTAAGGGATTGACTATACATAGACAACTGACTCAGGGATAACTCCCACATCTACCAGAAATTAGCATGAATATCAATATTAAATTATTTCCTACCATTTCTTCTTCATTAAAATCGGCTCTTCAACTCCACCATGTAATTAGAACAACTTATTATCAGGTAATGCTTAGTAGAAATAGAAGTAATAATAAGCCAGTTAGAAAGAATGGCAATTCATTTGTGACTGGGTTAAAGAAGATCTGGAATCTTCTTTTGTTCCTAACCTGGACAGTTTTTAGAAAACAACAATACCTTCTTTCAGCAATTGCCAGGAGATCGAAAGGTAGGACTCCTGTTCTCCCAGATAAGAGCTGGCAGAAAGGTGAGTGCCCTCAATACTGAGGAGAACATTAACTCTCTGGGGTCAGCTAGCAGCAAACATGCAAAGAGTACCTCATTCCAACAAAGAGAAAGGTAAGGGAAGGAACTGGGGGAAGGAAGAAGAAAACATCATGCTAATTAGACAAACAATTTCTACAGTACTGTGAGGTCACCCATTTACTGTTGGTTGTCAACCAATGTCAATCAACATTTAGCACCTACTCTGTTCCAGGCTCTGTGCTAGACACTGGGAATACACAGACAGAAATAAAAAGTCCCTGTCTCTTTAATGTAAATGTTTCCCTTGAAATATCTACCTTGAAGATATGTATATTTACAGTCTGGTACTTTCCCATGGTCTAACCCTTCTACTCTCTGCAGTTGAAGGTTTGTGTAAATTCATAGGATTATAAATTCCAAGATTATGGAATTGGAAGGGGCCTTAAATACCATCTAATCCAATGTTCTCTTTTTTTTTTCCTAATTAGGAAACTGAGGCCCAAATGACTTGCCCACAGTCATAAGGAAATAAAGTACTGAGTCAGAATTAGAACCAGACCCTCTGGCTCCAAATCCAATGTTCTTTTCAGTTCACTGAGTTCCCTTGTTTTTCTAACTTAAATTCTCATTCACAGTTTCCAATACAATACAGACATCTAGATAATCCTTTCAAGTTTGCTCACAATAGCCCTATGAAGCACTATGAAGTAGAGACTAAAAGTATTATTATTACTAAGGGAGTAATGGGAAGACCACTATCTAAGAGGGCTTCCCCCTCTCCCTTAAACATGGCTTAAGGCAATTTTTCCCTGAAAGTCAACAAAGTTGTCCCCTGGATTTTATTGGGGGTGGTGTAATGGCAGGGAGATAAAAAAAAAAAAGACCCTCCCACATGGAATCACAATCATACCTCTTCAAACGTGGCAAGTGTCCAAAGATGTCATGAGTTGCCACACCCTGAACTGCTGTCCAAATGACAGCAGTTTGTTGTTGTTTTTTGTTTTTGTTTTTTGGTGGGGGTTGGGTGTCTACCCAAGTATCCTGGTTAAATATCCTGCCTATGTGATGGCTAAAAAAGACTTCCTTCTATTAACTATTGAATGACCATGAGTACCACATTTCATCCCAACATTAAGCCTGAATTAACAAGATACTGTCCTGAGTCAGGGCCACTACTAATAGACGATATTCCAATATACTTTGTCCTGTTCATACTATATCTGGAGCTCAGTGTTTCAAGTTTAGCCATGACTTTTTAGGAAAAATAAAAGCAAGAGTGCTTCTCCAGAGGAGAGTAACTAAGGTGGTGAAGGGTCTTGGGAACCATCATATGAAAACCATCTGAAGGAACTGAGAATTTTATACCTTGAAAGGAAACTTAGGGGAGGACTTGATGTGTCCTCCAATACTTAAATGACTGTCATGTGGAAATGTGAAAAGGTTTGTCCTCCCTAACTCCAGAGTATAGAGCTAGAAGCAATGGATAGAAATTCAAGAGAGGCATATTTAGACTTAGTGAAAAGAAATCTTCCTAATAATTAGCTCAAATATTATGCCTCAGGTGATAGTGAGTTCTCCCTCTCTGGAGGTCTTCAAGAAGTGGATGGACAATCATGTCCAATGATAGTCATCTCTAGGGGAAGGGAAAAAAAAGAAATTTACATAATTTTGCTGTGTATTTCAAAGGAATAGTAAGTTGTACATAGTAGATTTGGAGTTTCATGTGCAATTATCTTTTTATTGTACTATTGTACTATTTATTGTACACTTGCTTTGTTCCATAAATTAAAAATAAAAATTTTAAAAGGAAAAAAAGGATGTTGTAGAAAGAGAGGGTTAATTGTGTTTCAAGGCAAAGAGATAATCCATGGTCACTCCTTTTTGCTCTCTTGGCATACCCACATTGTTAAGAAATCCTAAGGAAGGCATCTCATGATGTGTTTATGGGAAAGACATGGAAAGAGTCTCCCAAGATGAGAAGGTATGCATGGGTTGAAATATCCATGTTAGATGAATTGATTGATTATATTGATAAGATCAAAGATCCTTTAAAGTAAACTATATAGGGGAACCTTGAGCAAGTTTGGATTAAACTGGGTGGCCTAATTCTGAGATTTTGCAACCTTCATTTTATAAAAGAAGAAACACATATAAAGGGCATCCTTGAGGAGAGTATGAGAAAAGAACAGGTTGGTTTTGGAAAAAAATATTCTACAGCACATCCTATGAAAGGTTCGGAGAGTATAAGATTCCAGTGTTTTTTGTTCATTGATTACAAAAAGCACTTGATTCAGTGGAGTAAAATGCCATCTTTAAAACTCTCCTCCAACTCTCACTCATAGTCACTCATATCCAAAATAATACAATTAGGGAAGGGGGCAGAGTACAGGAGTCAATTAGTGTAAAGTGACTTGCCCAAAGTTGCATGACAGTAAGTGTCTGAGGACAGATTTGAACTCAGGTCTTCTTGACTCTAGGGCTGGTACTCTATTTATTGTACCCACTTGGCTGCCCCTACAATATTTCTTAAAAGAAGTGACAAGAGAGAAACTTTGTGCCATGAACTTCTGGTCACTTATATTAAGGAGGGAAATAGATGCTTACCAAAGATGTTTGCCAACATCATAGAGGATGATAAGGGCAAAATCAAAATGGGAAAGATATTATCTATAGATGGAGGGGTTCCCCAGATGTTTCTGTTTGTGAATGACATTCTGTCAATTGCATTAAGGCCTGGACGACTACAAAACTTCCTAAAGGAAAGATATGATTCTTCAAAAGAGTGAAGTTTAACTATCCATACAGAAAAACCAAGTGGATGAAAAATGTTTATTATTCAGAATATGATCATTCAAGTATGAAGAAATTATGTTCCTCCTAGGCTTCTTTTATAGTTAGATTGAAAACCTATATAACTGGTAAATCAGAACAATGAAGATAGAAAATGATGTGGTCCAGAATTAAGTAAGAGAAGGAGAGAAGGCCGCATCACTTTGAGGAAATTGTGTAGATACCCCATGCTGCTTCTTGAAACAAAGGCTCATTTAAAAAAAAAATTCCCACTGATATTCCATGGCTATAAGTCATGGAATGCTACAACATCTAGGGAACTAAAGTCACACAGAAGGTCATTTAGAGGGCAGTGGAGGCTATAATATGTTGCTAAAGAAGAATTGTGTAGAAGTACTCTAAATGATAACATTAGATTTATGACTGCAAAATGCAGCCAACTCATACCATAGAGAGGAGAGTGAGGAATAATCAGGGGATAACCAATGTATTGGTTTCTACTGGTTTCTATGCAATATCAAGAAATCTAGTGGGAGACCCCTATGTCTCTAGTCTCATTCCAAAGGAAAAAGCCTTCTCATTTATGGGAAAATGGAGGTGAGTCATTGAGGATAAGAAACCTTGGAAAGGTGGTCATCTGTATGATTAGAAACTGAGTCCATATTGATAAGAGGAGTAACTATAGTACAGTGAGAAAACTGTGAACTTTTCTCAGAGTGCCTGAATTTGAATTCTACTTTTGGCACTTACTAACACTGTGATCTTGGGCCAGTTACAAACACCAAGCATTTTTGTTTGTTTGTCTGTTTTGCTTTGTTTTTTATCTCTAAAATGAGAGGATTGGACTATATGGTTTCTGAGGTCCCTTCCAGCTCTAGCCCTGTGCTGAGAGTCTTGAATTAATTGTGAGAGTCTGAGGACTTCGTAGAAAAGTGGGATAACGTGTATATATTTAGTATAATTGTAATTCTGTACATATATATGTGGTAAGGACTACTGCACACATGTCCTTGTGTGTATATAAAGATGTATGTGATTGAATCGAATCAAGTAAGGTCAATAGGCATTTATTAAGAACATACTAGGTCTCAGGTACTGTTCTAGGTACTAGAGATACAAACAAAGGCACAAAAAGGAGCACACAGTCTAATGAGGGAGACAACCTGCAATCAACAATGTACAAACATAGATAGAAAGGGAATAAACTGGCGATAATCTCAGAGGGGACACAATAAGGTAAAGGCCTGGGAAAGACTTCTTGCAGAAGGTGAAACTTTAACTGAGACTTGAAGGAAGCCAGGAAAACCAGGACGCAAACATGAAGAGGGAGAGTCCCACATGTCTCCAAACAGGTGCCCACCACTCTTAGTAAGTCTTCCCTTAGGTATTCTAAGCCAGCTCCTCTTTTTCCTTTATTAGGTATTAGGCCTACCCTACAACTGATGGAGGAGGAAAAACCTCTCATCTCTAGTTATAACATCCCACCATTCCATTGGTGATCACAGCACAGGGGCATCAAAAAGTAATGGGGTTGTAGCTTTTGCTGTGCTTTTTTTTTACAAGTAAATAAATAAAAATCAGTGCAAATAAACTCTCTTCCATGAACAAATGCAGCAGCAGATCCCAGGGCTGGCATTGCTAGGATTTTCAAATAAATCATAGCTTGGAATTAGGGGGTAGGGGTGGGGAATGGGTGGTTTAGATTTCAAAATTCCTCAGGAATGTAATGGGGGGGCAGGGAATAAGAGGCAGAACCCAAAACATTTTACAAGTTCCAGAAGTAAGGTCCCCCACTCCTTCCCCCAATACATACACTTAACTTTTCCCTCTTTCCCCCTTTTCTTTTCTTTTTTAATTTGAGGAGGCGCTGGGGAGGAGTCTGTGCTACCAATACCCTCAGGACTACACCACCAACCCCCCCAAGACCATCTGGGAGTGATTAGACTACAGACTTCAGGTAGCTCCCAGCCACACATGCAGCCCACATGACACCCCTAACTCCATATGCACAACTTCTCTTCTCCAAACAAACAGCTGCCCTGCTTGAGAAGGGAGGAAAAATACTTCCCTCATAGGAGCTACAGAGTAAAGCCAGATTATAACCCTTAGCCCCAGTCCAGCAGCCCCATAGCCACCCCCCCAACCCCCTCCACCTCCTTCAAAACTGTTGGGTGATGTGCCCAGGAGAAGAGAAAAGAAACCCAAATTTGTGATTACTATGTGGTTGGACAGAAGGGCCTGGGGGATTAGAGGTTTAAATAAATTAACATTGATTTTGGTTCTTAATTAGGATTATTTCCTGGGAATCTTTAAACCCAGTCCAGGCTTTTGTAATGCTAGGGGAATGCCCACCCAACCAGATAGAGATCAGGCAGTTGGGAGAAGTGTGTGTGGTTTGGGGGGTGGGGCAGGGATTCCACTGTCCATAAGGACTGAAAGAACCTTACCTTAGGTGGGATGGTAGCCACCCAAGCGGTATGAACTGAGGGGTGCCAGAAAAACCCCATTCCCCCCTCTCAATATAGCCCCACTGGCTTATCCCTGAAATCTAAAATTCTACCACTGGGAATTTAGTTTTTTGGCCCAAGACTTTGTTCTCTATTAAAATACAAATACCACTCCCCTCCCCAATTTTAAACTTTATCAGTCATTAACACCTTAATGTGAATGTGTTTCTTGGATTCTTTCCAGCAGAACAGCTGTATCAGAGCAGGTTTTAACAGAAAGGAGATGGAAGATGGTGAGGATGTTGGACCTCAAATGAGGGGAGAGATATCAGTAAAGAGGAAAGGATGCTGAAAGAGCTGGTGGGGAGAGTGCCAAAGGCAAACTCCAGCTATGGCACCATTTTGTATGGAAGAAGATGTAGGAAAAATCTGGGAGATTCTAGTCTGTATGCCCATTCCCTGCTCTTCCAGGAACTCCCCACGGACCCACAATGAGCCTAGAAAAAACCTAAAGGTAACAAACATCCTTTAGTTTCACTTAGCACTGCCTAAATAGATATTCATTAGAAAAGATGTTTTCCTCCTAATCAGAGAGGGCATCTGTTGATAATTCCAGTGAGTTGCCCTGGCTTTTTTGTAGTCTAGGAAGAAAGTATAATTTTCCCTTCCTCAGGGCATTTTCTTTCTGGTTAGTTTGACTTTTGCTCTGGTTGGGATGGAGGTAAGATAGGGGTGGACAGTGCAAGGGAGTACTTGGTGATGTAGGAAAAGTTGTTTTCATCCTCTCCCTGAAAAGTACAATTTAGGGAGCAACTCTGTCCTTCAGTTAAAAGTAGTACGATAGGGCACCTAGGTGGTGCAGTGAGTAGAGCGCTGGCCCTGGAGTCAGAAGGACCTGAGTTCAGATGCGGCCTCAGACACTTAACACACACACAAACAAAAACCTAGCTGTGTGACC
>WOXC01001775.1:77500-134368 GCA_011680675.1 Gymnobelideus leadbeateri
ACCCAGAACTTTTTACTTTAGTCTCATGCATAAAAGAAAATGGAAAAATATTAAGCTAAAATTTAAAATCAGGTAGGTTCTGTTTATATCCTTTGGGAGAAATAGGAATGAGATGAGAGAGACTCTGAATCCAAGTACCTTAAAAGGTTGACACTGTGGAGGAACATGAGGATAGGAACACAGAAGTAGGGAATTCAGGGAAGTCAATCTTCTTGTTCAAAAATTCCCTGTGGAGGTGATTAAGGGCACTGCTTTAGCAATAGGACCTTTGGTTAAAGCTCTGAAGAGACTAGTGACTCCTTAAAATAAGCCAGCTAGAAACTAGAAGCAATTTGTAGTGACCCTCTTGTTTTTTTTCTCCAGGTCTCAAGGTTCAATGATTTGAAAGAAAAGAATTCCATACTCCTTATTTAGGAGAAGGAAGGCAAATAATGATTTGTTCTCTCATTTGAGTTGGCATATTTAAAGCACTTTGAACACTTTAAAGTGTTATAGTATGTTAGATTTCCTCCTTTGGTTTCCTAGCAATTTAGCAAGGATTTTGGAGGGTTTTGGAGTTGTTTTTGTTTGTGTTTATGTTTTTTTTGTTTGTTTGTTTTGCTTTTGCTTGAAGGAAGAAGTGAGTTTCACACTAGGATAAGTCTGAAAAGAACATTTCCCCAAAGTTCATGTTTGTTCCCCACTTTGCTGGAAGGCAACATTCTAAGAAGCACCCCCTGAAAGATTCCCCAGAATGTGGTCATAATTGGTTCTGATGGCACCAGGTCCAGGTACCTAGCATTGGGAAGTCACTCACTTCCAGACTAAAATTCTTTGATATTCCTCTGAGACCAAGCAGGGAGTCAAAGGGAAAAAAAAAACAGACCTATATTGATAGTAGTCTAGGGTGTCAGTCAGGAGTCTATTTAGTTCCTGTCCTAGTAACACAGAAAAGACTCTCAGATCCATAGCCCAAGATCTTAACAAACATAGATGGTGATGGCATTGTTACTCCTTTAAATACATAAATTACAAGGGAAGGTGAGAAGTCAAAGGAAAGTAATAGTGTGGGATCCTTTATACCTACCGGATGTATATTTCAGTATTTCCTGTCCCTAAAACATTCACCTTCCAAGTTCTTTGAAGAAAACAGAACAATTTTTAAAACTAGGATATTAGAAAGGTAACCTAGATTTCTATATTCACACATCACCAAACACCCCTCTTCACACACACACACTTAAGAACAGAATGAGTACGCTAGTATATATCTGGCAGGTATAACATTAACTCTAATTATCGTTGTTTTTAGGATCGCTCTTCCCCTTTTCAAGGATTTACAAAGATTTTTTGCTGCGTTGAAATAGCAGAATTGCCCTCTGCCCCAAATCTGAATCTAGCAGTAGAACTGTTACCAAAGCAGGGTTAAAAGCCCCTTCTTGCTGGGAAAGTCTTCTCATACAGGCCAATCTTTCTATGAACACCAACCGTTCCACTGCCTCCAAGCAAACCCCTCAAAACCCTGCATTCTGTGTTAATAGTAGGGTGACTCCTCTCTGTCCCTTGCCCCTTTGCCGCCGTCCCTACCACTGAAACAAAGTAACCTTGGGAGAAAGAGAAAGGGAGGAATAAGAAGGCAGCTCTGAGACAAGAGCTGCGGGGGAGAAAGGGGTCTATGGCTCAGCTAACCCGGGCTCATCAGCACTGTTCCCTGCCCCACCGCGCCTACGCCAGGCAACTGAATTCAGCTTTATTCAGCTTGGCCAAACCACCTCTGGTTAAAACTTAGGGAAAAAAAAGTTAAATGAATCCCAAAAAGGTTGTCCTGGGATCATCCTTCCCTGACTTTCTCCTAGATTTCCCCAAGACTTTTAAGGATGAATTGGGGACAATTAGAAGTAGACAGAGCGCGGGCCCCATAGTGAAGGACAGGGATTTCGGGAAGAAAGCCAACCACACTCTTTGGGGCTTTTCCTCCCTCCTTCCCCTCTGCCTTGTAAACAAGAAAGCGGTCCGTAGATTTTTCTTTCCCGCTTAGCTCGCCAACCAGACTGGCTCCTTGCCTTCTGAGTATCCCGCAGTCTTCAATACAATGCACACCGGGCACGCACGCACGCAGCCTAGCTAGCCTCT
The DNA here is from genome assembly GCA_011680675.1 of Gymnobelideus leadbeateri. Lineage (NCBI taxonomy): Eukaryota > Metazoa > Chordata > Mammalia > Diprotodontia > Petauridae > Gymnobelideus > Gymnobelideus leadbeateri. The sequence goes on from WOXC01001775.1 coordinate 79,613, forward strand.
CTGCTGTGATTCGAGCCCCCACCCCCCATCCAGCGACACACATACACGCGCGCGCGCGCGCGCACACACACACACACACACACACACACACACACACAAGCACGTGTATACATTAGCATTCGAAAAATCATCAAGGTCAGGGAGATGAAATTCTGCCTTGAAATACAAGTTAAACAGGAGTTTCTGTTCTACTGAATCTTAGACAACTTTTAGCTGCCTCGTATCTCTAGCATCCTTATAAGTTTGGAAAAGTATTTCCTAAAGGGAAATTCATACATACACACACACACACACTCACGCACGCGCGCGCACACACACACACACACACACACACACACACACACAATTTTGTACACAAGGTGTACAAAGCTCTAATAGCTTAAAACCGTATCAAGATTTTTGGGGACACCCTCTATGTATCGTGCTTATGGAGACTTGAACTGTGATGCTAAACACACACAAACACATCATACGTAAGGATGACGTATTCTTTCATTCGACAAATATTTATTGAGCGCCTACTACATTCTTTAAGATAGGGTGCTACTGTTCCCAGTCTCTATTTCTTCGCAGCCAAACATAGATCCAGGGGACTCACACTTACCTGTGGTTCAGTCCAAAGGCTCCTTCCAGGCTCATAGAAAGTCAAAAAGGCCCCTCAAGACAAAGGAAAGAATTAATTACACGAGTTGGGGTTTAACAAGCCAAAGGGCTTGCTGGCTGTTCTGCTTTGGGTAAGAAGACTGGTACTTTTCTTTGGAGGAGAAAGAAAAGGGCCTTAGCGACTTTTCAGCAGGTCTGAAGACACATAATAAGTGCTTAGGACTAAGCAAGAGGGATAGCTCACAGTCTGTCTAGGTGAAGAAAATTGCTAGTAAAATTTCTAGCTTCATTTTAAACAGAAAGTCCTAGTATCAACTTCTCCATCTTACCAGCTTCTTCTAAATAGATCAATCTCATCCTGTCCTGGCTCTCAGTTCTACCAGAAAGAGGTTAGAAATATGCTTAGAGTAGGCAAATGGGGGTGGGGAGACACAAAGAGGGGAGAAAGGTAAATAGAGGAGCTCCCAGACTTTGGTTTTCTAGGATTCCAGGCCCGACTCTCCTTCACATCTAGCTGCCCAGTCTGCAGACTTTACAGCGCCTGTCTCCTCTATGCTGGGTCCAGTTAAATTCCTGGTGCTCTTAAAAAAGAAAAACTGGCAAAAGAGGGTGGTGGAGAGAATCGCCTACAAATATAACAATAATATATTTGTTAAACATTATGCTTTAAAAACTAATTGGCTTCTTTTCAAGATTACCATTCCACACTTCCTAACCTGCCTGCACATATACATACATGCACACACATACACACACTAACACAACCATCAGACTGAAAAATTAGTCTACTTGAAGGAATCTTAGGGTTAACAATTCACTTTTTTTCTTTCTTAAATATCTCTATTTGCAGATTTGCCAATTGTTGCCTAAAATTCATGTGTCCTGAAAGAGGAAACTTTGAGTGAGCACTAGGGAAAATGGGTCATTGGCCCTTGGGTAGGGATGACCTGGGAAAATTCTGTCACACCCAGTGAAATAATACAATTGGAGAAGAGGAGAACTGGGTTTCTCTGAGAAACCTCCTTCAAATGAAAGAACCAGCTGACAAGCCTGGTACATAATTTTATCAATTTCTCCAAGTATAAAGGCTTCTCAGCAGCACATTTGTGTCATGAAGATGGCACTGGGCTTTTCAGTGTACAAGGGAGGGAGTTGTATTTGGACTTGGGGTGTTCTTGGGTGAGAATGTCCATGTATTTCACTATTTGGTAAGGAATCAAAACTCTGGACATTTCTTCAGATCATCCTGGTCCCCAGCATCATTTACTCCTACCCACACATCTATCCATACATTCACATCTCAAACCCCCGCCCCCCCCCCCCCCGCGCCGCCCAGGTTTGCCCAGGAATAAAAAAAAAAGTTGGAGCTCATTAGGGAGAGAGACAGAGAAAAGCAGAAAGACAAACACACATACAGAGACATACAGAAACAGAAGCAGATACAAAGACAGAGACCCAAAGAAACAGATAGACACCCCCCCAAAAAACAAAAAACAGAAACAGAGACAAATAGAGACAAACCCAGAAAAAGAAACAGAGACAGAAATAGACAGAAAAACTACTACATAGACGTAGAGAAAGCACTAGAGACAGAAATAGGATGAGGAGGAGAGAGAGAGAGAGAGAGAGAGAGAGAGAGAGAGAGAGAGAGAGAGAGAGTTGTCCACGAACTCCAAAAGGAATAAATCACATCGCCAAACTCCAGATTAACTCGAGCCTTTCCTCCCCCTTCAAAGTTTTTCCAAAGTTCCTCCTAGAAATGTAACTTCGTTCTTTTATGAGCTTTTGGTGCCCCCTCTGGATGGTGCTAGGAATTGCAAGCTTTTTTCCTTTCTTTTTTTTAAGTCTATCTGAAAGTTTACAATTAAGTTTAAGAAGGTATGGCAATATGCGTGTAGCAAATGCACAAAAAAATGCACAAAGCACAGTTACAGCTTTTTAAAAGGTGAGTATGTGATATATAATATCTAATTTAGTATTACATATAATGTATAATATATTGTACTGGAACTGCTCAGAGAAATATTTTTAAAAACTTTTAAGGTCAAAGTCCACCTAACTGTCATTGTGCTAGTAATTAATTACAGGAATTAATATTTTAAAACTCTTCTAAATATTCTGGCAATAATTTTTTTACTCTCTGTTCATAGCTTGCAGTCTCTGCATGCATTCTTGCAGTAATCCAGATGAGAAGAAATTAAACAATTACATTTATAATTCCCTCTTTCAATACACATTAATACACGACACAATTCCATCCCCCATCCCCACCCCAAGAAAGCAATATACCCTATTTACATCCTACTTGCCAGTTCAAACAGATGCAGATTCCAGTTGGTTGTATGGCAATTTTTTCAACACACAAACATGGTTATGCAGACGGTTAAGATTTTATTTTCCCTAGCGTTAAATAAGTATTATTTCCAAGTCATACAACTGTGGCCACATTGTGATGAGCAAACATTTCTTTAAAAAAAAAAATACTTTCTTTTAGAGAAGAGGAGCCAACAATTTTAAAGCCCTCCACGAGAAAAAGAAAGGTGTTTTTTTTTTCTTTTTAAGAAAACCATCGAACACTGCCAGCTATTTTCAAATTAAATTAGGAGAGACATTTTATGTACCGCTCGTAAAATTCAACCTCCCCCCTCCAAAAATATCATCTAATACCAAGTGAAAATGCCTAAGAGTGGGAAAAGAGGGTGGCTCGTGTAAAAACGACGAGTTATACCAAATTATTCATGTTTTGTGAAATTTTTAAGACGCAAATCCCACAGGGCTTCTAAGACTGTTCTTGTGCTCAACACAATCTCAAAATTCACTACTGGACTTTAGCTTCCTTGAGTATTCCTCTTCTAAAAGCTTTCAGTGGCGAGAGATAAAACCTTTTCAAACTCGGCTAAAAAGGTATCCCCCAACCTTCTTACAGTAGAGTTTGAAGGGAGAAGAAAGTGAAAATGCCTAGCGTTCTTCCCTAGGCAAAGTAAAAGGTACATTACAACTTAACTAAAGTGAAGCTTTTTTTTTTCGTGATCCTGTTTGGGTTGTTAAGTGACAAACCTTTGCCAAACTGTCCCTCACTGATTAACTATCGAAAGCTTTGAATCATGAGCAAAGTCTTTCTGGTTGCAAACAGACATATTTTATAGAAGATGAGACCTTCCTGTTAGAAGACCTATGTATGACTGTGCAATAAAACCAGAGTGGGGAGCAAGATGGGGTAGTTCTTAATGGCTTGTCAGAGATCAAGGTACATTTGTCATCTACCCACCAGTACGGATGGGGTGGAATGGGGGGGGGGGGAGGAGAACCTGAATTCCAGCGCTGCCCAGCATTAGCTTAGTGGGCGCTACCTGGGTTTGAAACAGCAGCGCCACAGCATATTTGACAAGCGACACCAACCACAGCGAAGCATGACACGTTAATCTATTTATGCGGATTGTTGTGGAATAATAGCAGCCGTTTTAATCACCAAGGCATTTTGCTGTTTAAATTGTGTTTTTGTTTTTCTCAAGCATATTCTGAGGTCAGCTCTAAGCGAATAATCTGTGTGAGACATTTGGAGCCACAGAGTCGCTTTCACGGGACAGTAAACTCCATCTACCTCCTTCGTCTTACCGAAAACTTTTTTTTTAGTCTGTCTAGACAAACACGCGCGCGCGCGCACATACACACACACACACACACACACACACACACACACACACACACACACACACACACACACACACACACACAGAATAGCTTGCCCTGAGATAGTACCAAACTTCTGACATACCAAGAGTGCAGCAAAATCACACACAGACGTTTCTGGTCCCCCGCCTTCCTTACACCCATCCCCACCCCCACTGCCATCCCGCCCCTCCCATCCCAGAACTGCAAGCGGCGCTCCCCTCCCCAAAACTTTTGGCCAATCAGCTGTGAAAGGCTGGTCTGTGATTGGCCAAAAGTCTCTAAGGTGAGGGAGTATTTATTAAAGAGACTGAGCCAGAGAGTTGGAGAGTAGAGAACGGGGCTTGAAAATTGACTTAGGTACTTTGGTGAAGCCTCGATTCCAAACCCTCCCACTTCCCCCCTCCCTCCCCAAGAACTTTTCTTTGAAGAAGAGAAAGAGCACCCACTTTTTTCTCTCTTTTTTCTCCTTTGATTTCGTTCTGTTCCTTGAATCTCCTAACTTCAAGCGGGTGGCGGCGGGCTGGACACCCCACAGCTGCCCGGCAGATCTTTGCAGCAGGGCGGCTCGGCGATCTCTGGAGCTTGTGGTGCAGCCAACTGCTCCTTCTCGGGCCAGTTGAGGCGAGAGGACCCCACGCCTCCCGCCTGGCAGTGCCTTGAGTCAGAGCCCCGGCTCTCCTTTTCTCGTAACCCGCCCCCTCCCTCGGGCTGTCGCATGAATCTCCTCGACCCCTTCATGAAGATGACCGACGAGCAGGAGAAGGGCCTGTCTGGAGCCCCCAGCCCCACTATGTCGGAGGACTCGGCGGGGTCGCCCTGCCCCTCAGGCTCGGGCTCGGACACTGAGAATACCCGACCCCAGGAGAACACTTTCCCCAAGGGCGAATCCGATCTGAAAAAGGAGACCGAGGAGGACAAGTTTCCCGTGTGCATCCGGGAGGCAGTCAGCCAAGTGCTCAAGGGCTACGACTGGACCCTGGTGCCTATGCCCGTGCGAGTCAATGGCTCTAGCAAGAACAAGCCGCATGTCAAGCGGCCCATGAACGCCTTCATGGTGTGGGCGCAAGCGGCTCGCAGAAAGCTTGCAGACCAGTACCCGCACCTGCACAACGCCGAGCTCAGCAAGACACTGGGCAAGCTCTGGAGGTATGTTCCTCAGGAGATGCCAATCCGCTCTCCCTGGCCGACCGCAGGGAACAGAAAGATTGGAGCTTGGGGAGGGGGTGGGGGAAGAACTGGCGGCGCGAGACTGGGCAGCTCTGAGTTGGACCAAATTATTTGGATGCCATGTTTTGCAAAGTTAAGCTCCCAACACTCACCCGGAGGGGCTGGAGTGCTCTTACTGGAGGCAAGGAGATGGGGCTTTGGTTAGTTTGATATTATGAGTGAAGGCGAGGGGGGAGGGAGTGAAAATAGGGGCGTATGAAGTGTGTATAGGGAGGGATGGAGGAACTTTTTTTGAAAGCAGATTAATTGAAGATTAAACTCTGCAAACTTGAGTGGCAAGGAAAGGGAAGGGGAGGAGGCGGTTGATGGAGATGTGTGTATGTGTGTTTCCGTGGCCAGCCAAATTCTCTAAGGGCACTTAAGTGAGATCTTCCCGGGAGAAAGGGGGAGGGCAAAAAAAGAGGCGGGGGGGGGGGAGAAAGGGGAGCTGGGGCGTAGGGAGGAATTATTTGCTTTTGATGATGGTTTCTTTGTAATTCACTGTGGGAAACTGGCTGGTACTTTACCAAGGTGGTGAGGAGAGGCTAGGAGAGTACACAGGAGCCTATGAAAAGAACAGGAGGTTGGATTTGGGGATGGTGAAAGGTGGGCGCAAAGGCAAAGGAGGCTTCAGTTTAAAGCGTTTTTACCAGAGGGTGAAGCAATTTACGGGGGGGGGGGGAGGACTTTTTTTAAGAGGGAGAGGGAGGAGAGACAGACAGAGACAGAGACAGAGTGAGAATATTTACCCTGATAGCAAATTCCCCAAAGAGAAAAGCAGCAGACTGCAGTGCCCATCTTTTGGTTGTTTAGAAGGGAGAGGAGGAACGAAGAAGAAAATGAAGATAATTACTTCATTTGACCTACAGAGTACAGTTTTGTATGACCTTTTAAAAATTATTTTTAAAATAAAGTTAAAATCGCTCTATTCGCCAAGTCAACTTGTATAGAAAGCAGGAGGAAGACCACAATGCCCTCCAAATAGTCTTTTAAGACAGGTTTCATAGGAAAGTAGCTCTATTGTCCAATATCAGGATCTCACCTCCTCCCCAAATTGACAACTATACTCATATTCTCACCTTCTCTCCTCCCTTCTCCCCTTCTTTGCTCAGGCTGTTAAACGAGAGTGAGAAACGGCCTTTTGTGGAAGAGGCAGAGCGATTGAGAGTTCAGCACAAGAAGGACCACCCAGACTACAAGTACCAGCCTCGGAGAAGGAAGTCAGTCAAGAACGGGCAGGCGGAACAGGAGGAAGGTACTGAGCAGACACACATCTCACCCAATGCCATCTTCAAGGCGCTGCAGGCGGACTCTCCGCACTCCTCCTCTGGCATGAGTGAAGTGCACTCCCCTGGGGAGCATTCTGGTATGTCCTATCCCATCCCCACCACCTACCATTTCCCAGGCTATTCACAGATACATTCATCATTGTGCCCCACCCCCACCCCTCACCTCCATCCCCTTGGAGATTTCTACTCCTATACCATCTCTGGCTAAGCAAGACCCACACTGCCTTCTGCATACAAACGTGCAAATTCAGGGCATTGCTGCAACCCGCCATATTGAAACAGCCACTTTTTTTTGTTCTAAGTTGCAATACTACAGATTTGCAAAGGCTCTCAAACTCTCCATAAAGAGGAGTCATATTCATTCTCCACCCACTCGCCAAATACACTACAGCTGGCCTAAAATATGCCAAGTTTAGTGTCTCAAAACGACTTGACTTCAGATCCACCGAAGATAGAAGTAGGTGGCTAGGTGTGTACCCGCTTTGATTAATCATTCAGTGACTTATCTCCATTCCGGGTCACTACCTGCTCAGGTCAGGGTCTTTATTACACCTTAGCAGTTAAACAGGGGCTATAAAAGTGTTTCCCAGACAGGTATATGCAGTTATCCAGCCCAAGCACTTATCAAACATAATATTGACTTTTCGTGTTTCTTCTTTTCTACAGGACAGTCTCAGGGCCCACCTACCCCACCCACCACCCCCAAAACTGATGTGCAGGCAGGCAAGGCTGACCTGAAGAGAGAGGGACGCCCCCTACAGGAAGGGGGAAGACAGCCCCCTATCGATTTCCGGGATGTGGACATAGGGGAACTGAGCAGTGATGTCATCTCTAACATCGAGACCTTTGACGTTAATGAGTTTGACCAATATCTCCCACCCAATGGCCACCCAGGAGTCCCAGTCACTCATGGCCAGCCTGGTCAGGTTACTTACACGGGGAGCTATGGCATCAGCAGCACCTCTGCCCCTCCATCTTCGTGGATGTCAAAACAGCCGCAGCCTCAGCAGCCCCCACCTCCTCAACAGCCTCCTCCACCACCTCAGCCTCCTCAGGCCCAGCCGCAGCCGACACCACAGCAGCAGCAGCAACAGTCAGCCCAGCAGCCACAAGCACCATCTCAGGCCCACACTCTCACTCCTTTGGGCAGTGAGCAGGGCCAGTCCCAGAGAACACACATCAAGACCGAGCAGCTGAGCCCCAGCCATTACAGTGAACAGCAGCAGCACTCCCCGCAGCAGATCCCCTACAATCCCTTCAGTCTACCCCATTACAGCCCCTCCTACCCTACCATCACTCGCTCCCAGTATGATTACACAGACCACCAGAACTCCAACTCCTACTATAGCCATGCTGCAGGCCAGAGCTCCAGCCTCTACTCCACGTTCACCTACATGAACCCTGCCCAGCGACCCATGTACACCCCTATTGCTGACACAACTGGCGTCCCTTCCATCCCCCAGACCCACAGCCCACAGCACTGGGAACAGCCGGTCTACACGCAGCTCACCAGACCATAAGGAGAATAAGAAAAATAATATTCCTAATTAAAAAAAAAAAAACCACAGTAGCAATAATTAAATCTTTGGACATTTGCTTTTTTTCCCCCTTTATTCTTCAAAGACACTAAAGGCAACAACAACAGACACAAAGCAGAAAAGTTGTCCAAATGCACTAGAGCCTTCTCCAGAATCAGTGGCCAGACCACTCCCCATGGATAGACCAGCAGAACTCACTACAGTCATTCCAGAATTGAACCTTAAATGTTCTTCAAGGCAAGCACAGAGATTGATGGAGAATCATATAGCCGCTGTAGTTCAGTCTTTCTTTTCTTGTGCTTGGACTTTGTAATTATTTTTTAGCTGTAATTAAAGAAAAAAAGAGTCCTCTGTGAGGAATATTCTCTATTTTAAATATTTTTTAGTATGTACTGTGTATGATTCATTATCATTTTGAGGGGATTTATACATATTTTTAGAGAGAATTTTTTAAATGCTCTTATTTTTCCAACAGCTAAAACTACTCTTTAGTGAAAGTATGCCCTAGCTTTTCTTGAAGTCAGAGGTATTTTTGTACAGATATGTCTTCTCTTAAAATCGTATGTGTGTCTGTGTGCATTAACCCCAAAACAAAACCCTTGTTGTGTGATCAGTGTTGGGGGTTAGCTTTCCTCAATTCTAAAGTCTGAAAGATTCAAGGTGAGGCTGCCTCGAAAAGAAAAATTAAAAAGGCCTTATTTTTTAGTATGGAAATAAAGACAGGAATCTGGAGGAGCCTTGGGTAAGTTTTGCTCTTATTTTTTTAAAAAGAAAAATACCTTGAGCCTTAAAATCATGCTACTAGGATAGCTCACATGGTCTTTGGGTGGGTTTTCTCCATGCAGTCCTTAGAGAAAAGTTACCAAAGGCAGGCACCAAGGGAGTCAAAAACAGTTTCCTGGGAAGTCTCAATAGCAAACTTAAGTGCCCTCAAATACCTCCCCTACTCCCTTCTCCGCCCAGGTACCATATGCTGGAGTCCACTCCTAAACCATTTTCTAAGCCCCCAAATGCAAACAATATACCTTTAAGACATTCCACATGCTACAATTATTTATTTTGTAAGAAAAGAGGTTTTAATTTTTAAAAATTGATCTTCCTCTTTTAAAAAAAAAACTTTTAAAATTAGTAGGTTGTTGGAGCCTTCCTTGAAGGGTTTGGTCACCTATTGTTAAATTATGGCCTTAACTGTAACCATTTTTTTATTTATCTCTTTATTCTTTTAATTATTATTAAAAAAAAAGTTTCTTTGGGATCTGTGCCCTAGGTTTGTACAAATACATTTTCCTCTTCTTTTTGTTTTTTTTTTTTAATAAACTGGAAGTGTTGTCTTTTTTGTACAAATGAGATTCCAAATGTAGAATCATTTGCATTATTTTCTGCCCCAGTTCTTCAGGCTGTCCAAATTTTAGGTGTATGTATGTGCATGTGAGTGTGTGTGTGTGTGTGTGTGTGTGTGTGTGTGTGTGTACGACCCCCAGACAGAAGCATATATCATCTTCATAGTTCCTTGCATATTTTCTTCTGAGGGGGAGGAAGAAGTTGATAGACTGACTAACTTACTCTAATTAGACTATTGCTGGACAGTTGAGGACTGCTTTTTGAAAAAGACAGCAAACTTTTTTTATTTAAAAATGATATATTAACAGTTTTAGAATTCAGTAGGATAAAGAACTCTTTTAATATGGCATCTTTCAATTTCTGTATAAAAGCAGATCTTTTTAAAGTATTTCTGTAACTTAAAAGACCTGACATTTAAATCATATTTGTCTTTAGGTAAGTTTGGTTTTGTGTTTGTCTTTCGTTTGTTTCACTTTTTTTTAAACCCCTTGTTCTCTTTGTGAAACTTACCATTTTGTATATTATTGTTTACAATAAATATACATTGTACTAAAAATAGAAAACAGTCAAATGGTTTTATTAATAGAGGCTTCCAATGAGAAAGAAAAGGATTTAATGCTGACAAGATTGTGTGTACTTTCATCCCTATGATGCTGTCATTTTGCTAGCAACCACTTGATTTAGTCCTATTGCTCCCTTCAGATCTAGCTGACTCAATTCAGAGAAAGGAACAGTCCTATTCCCCCACATCCACCCACCCCTAAACATAGAAAGCTAACCTTGAAAAGTCCTACTCTAATAAATCTGATAGAAAAACATATGTCAATCGTTGCCTACTTGGGCAGAATGTTTCAGATTCTGGTTTCAATCTCATGCTTCAGGGAAAGAAAAAAAAAACATTCCTCTGGGGAGGTTAGAAGGGAACATTAAACCAGAAATCAGTAGCTGTTGGTAGAGACAGGATGCCAGAGGGGGTAAATTGCTCATTTTAACTTAATAGGACAATCTCTTTGCTCTTATTGGATGCATACCAATGAAAAAGATTGCCTATTAAAAAAAAAAAAAAGAAGGAAGGAAAGAAGGAAGGAAGGAAGGAAGGAAGGAAGGAAGGAAGGAAGGAAGGAAGGAAGGAAGGAAGGAAGGGGAAGAGAGGAAGACAGATTGAGAGGAGTTAAAGCAAAGAATTCCTAAGGGGCATATAGGAAAACCCATCCTGTTAACCCATTAAATGACCCAATATCTTTTTAGTTTCTCTGCCAAGACAATGGTATGAAATGGTACTTTTTCAGTTTAACTCATTTTGAACAGAGGCAAAGTAATCATAGAAGATTCAAGGAGAGGTAATAAGATTGAATTCTTATTTTCTTTGGCCTCTATTAGACAGTTTCCAAGATCAGAGAAACTTTCAGGTCATTTTTCACTAAACAGATGAAATCATCTACTCTCCTCCCCACCACACCCTCTACTCCTCCCCCACTCCAGTCCTCACCACAGCCAGGCAGAGAGCACATCTCTCTTCAACTATGCAAGACTCCTCTGTGACTGAAGACTTCTTATGGGCTGCTTTTTGCACTGGAGTGGCTGTTTCTGACAATCTCTACAATCTTCCTGCCACATGGATATTAACTTAAACTGCTAGGTTTTGCTTAGTGGAGTTCTCTTCTGCCTTCCATATCAGATTCATGGCAACCAAGAGGATGACATTTGCCAAAACCTGGCTTCATTATAACCAAACCTCCTTTCCAAATCCTTCCCACCCCTTTTAGCATATGATTCAGCACTTGACTAAGAGTCAGGAGACCTGGGTTCTCATTCCAACATTGCCAAATACCAGCTTCTTGACCTTGGACAGGTCTCTTAATGTCTCTGGAACTTAGATTTCTCTTCCATAAAATGGCAGCTGGGGATGGAGGGGAGAAAGTGGATTAAATGATGTCTAAGGTACTTCCCACCTTTAATAACCTAGGGCTCTATGATCCTTCTTTCCCTCTACCCAACTCCTACAGAACCACAATCTATATTTTATCTTTGGACTTTTTCTAGTCCCCCCCCATACATACTTTCTTAATTATTTCTTTCTCTTTGTGATTGACAAGCATCTGAAAAATTCACTATCATCATTTCTCCCCTTTCCCCTTTCTGCTACATACGCCCCCAACCCTTGACCCCATGACTTAGAGAGTACACTAGATGAGAAGTTGGCCACCCCAAAGTTAGATTCTCATTTCTATCATTAATTTACTCTGTGACTTTAGACTCATAAACCATAGAATGCCAGAGCTGAAAAGGGGATTTATAAATTATTTAGTTCAACCCCTCATTTTGAAGAGGAAGAATCTGAGACCTAAAGAGATGGAAATAACTTGCCCAAAGAAATATCATTAGCTAGTGCACAAGAGAGATGAATTTCTTGAATGACCAAGCTAATATGATTTCATCAAAGCATATGATTTTTCAAACAAGCCACTTTCCATTTCAGTGTCTCTGTTTCCACCAAAAAGATAGTTATCTATCCAATTTAAACATTTTTGAGCACCTATATCCAGGCATTGTTAGGCCTTGGAATTCAAAGACAAATAAAAAATAGTTCTTGCCATCGAGTAATTCCCGTTTACCTGAGGAAAATCATACACACAAGTAAGTAACAGCAAAGTGTGCTCGAAATAAAACAAAGAAATTTCTGGAGACAGAGAGTGTGTGTTAAAAGTTGGTGGACCAGGAAAGGACTCATATAGAAGGGGAACCTGGAAGAAGGCACCTAGTGATTCTAAAACATGGAGGTAAGGATGCAGAGTATTCCAAACCTGTGCCACGTCAGGGAATCAAAAATTGTAATGTTTGGGGAACTTTCATGTCACAAGGATGTTCGAGAAAGATAGTTTCTGTGAATGACCCAGAGAGAAGATTTTTAAAATGTACTGGTGGGATTTTCTGATAGAGGAGGAGGGTAGATAAGAAAGAAGTTGTGTTCAAAACAAAATGACAGTATGGTACAAAATGTCAAGTAAGAGCTTGCATCTAACCCTTACGACATAGAGATTCATAACTCCAATGAAGATCCATTATTTAGATTGTAACATGGCAAATATAGTTTCATTGCAAAAGAAATCTATTTCCTTCTGTTTACATTCAAAATATGATCCATTTGGTTATTTATTTTTAAATTTTTTTTATTTTTTTTATTTTTATTTTATTTTTTTTTGCTTTTTGGAGGGAGGAATGCAGGGCAATTGGGGTTAAGTAACTTGCCCAAGGTCACATGGCTAGTAAGTGTTAAGTGTCTAAGGTTGGATTTGAACTCAGGTCCTCCTGCCTCCAGGGCAGGTGCTCTATTCACTGTGCCACCTAGCTGCTCCCATTTGGTTATTTCTGACAAAAAGAGATGGGGGAAGAGGGGACAAACTTCCTTGTGGGCAGAGACTTGTCTCAGTCTTTTATTTGTATCACCAGCCCCTATTATGGAGACTGGCACAGAGTAAGTGCTTCATAATTATTTATTGATCAATTATTGAATGATCATTTATTCTATGGGCTTACTCATTAATTGAACATTTCACTACTAAGACGGTGTTGCTAATCAATATAGGACAGGTAGGTGATGCAACACATAAAGCAAGTAGAAAAGGGATTCAAATCTGCCCTCAGACACTTACTAGCTTTGTGACTCTGGGCAATTAACTTCGCCCTGTTTGCCTCAGTTTCCTCATCTGTAAAATGAGTTGGAGAAGGAAATGGTAAACTACTCAAGTATCCTTGCCAAGAAAATCCCAAATGGGGTCAGGAAAAGTCCAACATGACTGAAAAAACTAAACAGCTACAATAAAACCGTATAAAGTATCTTGAGATCTCCAGACTCTATACTTTTGTCAGTGTGGCCAAGATTAGGTTAGGACCTTGAGCAGCTGCATCACATAGCTGGATCATTTTGTTTGGAGTCAACTGAGTGTCCTAAGACTTTTTTGATTACGTTTTTTTTTTCTTTGTGAGGCTGTACTTGTGCCACTGATTTTTTTTTCAACCAAGGTGTTTTAGCATTACATATATACATGCATACTTGCATACATACACACATATATAGCTTTACATACATAGTCATGTTGAAGGTAGAACAAATATGAGTTTTGTCCCTCTGGGCTCACTCTCCCAAACCCCCACTCATACTGGCAGACTGGGTTTTCTGAAGATAAATAACTACTTTCTACCCTCAAAGTTTTATGGGTAAACTTCGAAGGGGTTGTGGCTTCTAAAGTTATAGCTGATGAATAATCCCCTTCTGATGTGCTTCAGTCAATACTGATCAACCAGTTAACATCAATTAGCTTCCATTCATTTATTTGTTTACTTATTCATTCATTCATTTATTTATTTGTTTGTTTGTTTATAAAGTATAGCAAGGACAGAAATTATTTTTTAAAAAAAACATTCCCCAAATCAGGGAAATACTCTCAGTTTGCACATACAGGTCCCTAGGAAGAGTATGCTCAAACTCAAATTACAAAAGTAATGAGGCTGGTTTTTGTCCTTTGTTCTTAAAGAGGGCCAAAATGACATCACTATGCTAGAATCAAGTTTCAGTGGCTGATCAAACCAACACGAGCTTGGAATGCTCTGCTACAGTGGGGTACAAATAGTCCATGTGAACATTTGGGGTGGATTCTCTAAATTTGTGCATCCTGTGCTTCCATTGTGCTGTTCCAATTCTGCTTTGCTCATAGAGCACAGCAGCTTCTCTGATGAGGGCACGCCATGCTGAGCAGTTCTGTGCCAGTGCCTCCCATGTCACACAATCAATTCCAAAGTTCTTAAGAGAGACATTGAGGGTATACTTGTATCACTTCTTCTGACCACCACATGAACACTTGATTTGTGTGAGTTCTCCATAAAATAGTCTTTTTGGTAAGTGTACATTTTGCATTTGAACAATATGGCCAGCCCATTAGAGCTGTGCTCTCTAAAGCAGAGTTTGAATGCTTGGCAGTTTAGTTCCAGAAAGGACCTCAGTGTCTGGTATCTTATCCTGTCAGGTGAATCTTCATAATCTTCCTAATCTTCCTAAGACAATTCAAATGGAAGCAATTCAGTTTCCTGGCATGGCGATGGAATACTGTCCGGGTTTCACAGGCATACAACAATGAGGTCAGCACAAAGGCAAGACCTTCAGTTTGGTAATCAGTCTAATACCTCTTCTCTCCCATATCTTCCTTCAGAACCGACCAAACACTGAGCTAGCTCATGCCTCCCACTCTATCATAGACTTATCCTCTCCAAGCTAAATATCCATGTTCAACAAAAGCAGCATCCCCAAGGCAAAATGATTACTAGAAGAATTAATGTCAATAGATGTTCATCTCTGAGCCAGAACAGTTTGTTGCTAACTTGGAGACAACAGTGGAGCAGAACAGGAGTGGGCAACTTTCAGAGATTTGGTGCATAGCACTGTATTTGCTCATCTGGGTCAGAACTCTTGCAAAACACTAAGACTGGTTTGATGAGAATGATGGGGAAACTCAGAAGCAGCTAAATGAAAAATGAGAACTCCACAGGGTTCACCAGAAGGACAGTCCATCCATCTCTAAGATGGGGCCATTTAAAGTAAAGTGCATCAAAAGTAAAGTGCAAGCAAAGCTTAGAGAGATGCAGGATTCTTGACTCAGTAAGAAGGCAGATGAAATTCAGTTTTATGCTGATAGTAACAATCCAAAGAGCTTTTATGATGCTCTGAAGGTAATGAGGCACACATGTAGGGAATAAAATAGGCAATAGGGCTAAGAAGTATCTTGTGATTCCTGACCTTGAGAGACCATTTTTGCCTTACAAGTAAGGAGAAGGATTAGAATTCTGATGTTTCTCAGATGATCGTGCTCCTTGCTGGACATTGTCTCTCATCTAGTGTATTGATCCACTGCTGGGTTAGGGAAAGCAGGTCTCTCAGTTGCTTCATTGGCTTCTCTCTGGATTTGGCAGCTACCATTATCACTTCTGGTAGCTGAGAGAAACTCTGATGGCTCTTCTGACCTTTTGAGGTTCACAAGATCATAACATGGGGACCTCCATCTCTCAATAGTCTTTCACCTAAGAATAAGGGCTTTCTAGATCAGAAATCAGAAACTTTAGAGAAACCATTCAGGAAACTCAGATTACTTTGGGTTTTCATTTAGATATTTTAAAAATGAAAAGATGTAATTTTGAATAATGGTAGCAAACTGGTCTATAAGTTAGAGAGATTTGGATTCAACACTTAATTACCATGTGACTCTGGACAAGTCATTTAACCTCTAAGTGTCTTAGACAATTCCTTAAGATTTATGTAAGTAAATAATAGATAGAACTTTATGATCTGAATTTGTCAAAAAGTTCCCACTATGGGAAAGAATTCCCATAGGAAAATCCCCTATGCTCAGAAAATCACAGATGATTTGCATATTTTAGAAAGGAATACTTTGTTTACTTCACTCTATAAAAATTAATAAAGCAATTTTGTTATATGATTTATATGCCTAAAATATGTATTAGCCTGGTCAGTCCCTGATGAGTTGAACATATCCTACAGGGGATGTTAAACAACTATCAACTAAGTAACTAAACTATAAGGAATGCAAGAAAGAATAGCTTTTTAACTGAAGCAGAAAAGAATTAAATGAGATGTAAGGAAGAATCTCCACATTTCAGATTATATGTGCGTAAATATACATATGTTTATGCAATATATGTATATATGCATGAAATCTTGTCTGTGTTTATGAATGCATGTATGTGTGCATGAATGTATATCAAATATTGAAGCAATCTTTGCTGAAATTGTAAAAGCTATGAGTTGACAGAATGGGGGAAGAGCAGTGGCAACTTGTAAAACCACCATTTTAGCTTTAGTCCTGCCTTTACAAAAGGGTAATGGACCCCAGGACTTTGGAGAGTTCTGAACAGACCAGTTTCCAAACTTAAGGTTCTGTGTTGGTGACACCCACAGACCCTGTGGAAATAGCTTTGAGAAAGCTTGGACTCAACCCACAAATTATTCTTTTCCCACCATAGCTGTTTCTGTTTTTTATGATGATTTCCAATTCCCCCACTGTCTCTCCTGCATTATTCAGGATAAAGAGAAATTCAAGTTTTTTTCTCTTTCCTTGTTCCCAAAAGTAAAACACACATACACACACACACACACACACACACACACACACACACACACACACACACACACTACACCTCCATATCTTAGGACAACAGAACTGGAATCTAGAATCAGAAGAGAGATTGAAGTAATAAAATTTGTATACTCAGTGTGAGAGAAATGATATGTGTGTGTGTGTGTGTGTGTGTGTGTGTGTGTATGTTAGAAAGGGATTAGAAGAACTCTAGGCAAATGCAAGAGATACTACCCTTTTGCCTAAATCAGTAATTTTCCCATCCAGAAGTTTTCTCTGGACAATTGACTCTCACCTTCCTTCTCCTCCCTCAAAACAAACAAATGATGGACTGCTTTCTGGGAAAAAAAATAGGGACTGGTTGAAGGTAGTGCCAATTAGCTTTGCAGTCTGTGGAATGGCTCCATGCCTTTATTGTTTTGCAGGGCGTTTTCTACTCTTTCTGTCTGTCTTTTTAGGCTTCCAGAACCCCAGAAAAGGTAAGAGAGGAGTTTTAAGACATTGAATAGTGAGCAAGTTGAATTCCTTCCATGAATAAGAGCCAAACAGGGAAGTGACTAAACAGGAGTCAGGGAGACCCATATTTGACTCTGCAACTCCCTTGGACTTCCACGTAATGAAGAGGAAATGTATTCATTAAGTGCTTACTATGTGCCAGGTGCCATGCTAAAGAGTTTACAAATACTATCTCATTTGATCTTCTCAACAGCCTTTCAAGGTAAGTGCCATGATTATCTCCATTTTAGAACTGAGGAAAATGACTCAGACAAAAGTTAGTAAAGCAACTTGCCTAGGGTCACACAGCTAGTAAGTGCCTGAGGCTGGTTTTGAACTCAGATTTTCCTGACTTCAGGCACAACACTCTTTCTACTGTACCACTGCCTGCCCCTAACATACAAGAAATTGCCACATTCTGCCCATTCTTCTACCTTAATGCTGCTAACAGTATTAGATGTCCATTAAAGCCATCCTTTGATGTCTCACTGTGGGTTGTAGCTGACTTTGGGTTACCAAAGGCTATGCCAGCAGAAGCCAAGCTCTGATCAGTCCTACCATGTTGGAAAGCCTTCAGAATCACCTCATACTCAGTAAAGGTTGGTTTTCTACTAAAATAGAAGTGGGTATGATTTAGTCATGTCCACTGAGCACTGCCTATCCCCACCTCCACCAGTGCCATCTGGGTCCCCCTATGATCAGTTGCATGAATCTGCTGGATGAATGATTCACAGAAGCACAGAATGTTAGATGGAAGGGACCTTAGAAACCCTCTAGTCTGATACACAGGTTTTACACATGGAAAAACAAATGAAGCTCTGAGAATTTAAGTGACTTGTGGAAGGTTCAAAGCTATGGTAATAAACTGAGATTCAAATTCAAGTTTTCTTTCTTTTTTTTAAACAAATGCTTTATTAACTTCTGTTTTACATCATTCATTTCCGCCAGATTTTGAGTCACAATTATTTTTTAAACTCAAGTTTTCTGCCTATGAATTTCTCCACTATCCAACTTGGACAAACAAATATAAAAAAGATGTAGCCCCCACTCTCAAGGAACTTAATGCTTAGTAAGGGACAAAAAGGAGACAGTGTATAGAGCACTGGGCCTGGAGTCAGGAAGTCCTGAGTTCAAATCCAGCCTCAAACACTAAGTAGGTGTTTTACCCTAGGCAAGTCACTTAGCCTCCATTTTTCCTAATCCTCTAAAGAAGAATGTGGCAAACCATTCCAGCATTTTTGTCAAGAAAACCCCATGGACAACATGCTATGGTCCACAGGATCAAGAAGAATGAGACATAACTGAACAACAAAAAGGGACAAAAAGGTCATGAACACTCAAATAGGTTAGCAAATATCTTTGCAAAGGAACCAAGGGAGTAAGTGTAATTTATTCTTATATTTACTTTCACAAGGCTACAACCCAGCAATATTCTTTTAATTGAGAACAACAAATATGCATCAATCACTGCCTATTCAGTAAGGCACTGCTACTGGGGATTCAAAGAGGAATAAGATATAATTACTGCCTTCTTCCCCTTCTTCCCTTTCTTCCCCTCCCTCCAGTTTTCAATTTAGTGGAGAGATAAGACAGGAACACAAATAACTGTAATAAAAATGGGAATATATCCAATGACCCAGACTTCAGTAACATCATAAAACATACTCTATAGGCCTAAGGATAAGAAGTCATGAGGCCAATATGTTAATTAAAAATAATCAATATGCATCCTAAACAAGTGTTTGGGTTACTTGTGATGATTTTTTAAAAATTGAGCTTTAGTTCTTCATCCAGAAAGTGAAGGGATTAGGATTAAGTCATGAACCTTACTAAATTCAGATTTTTCAGACTGCTCTGGTATGAAACTTAGAGCTGTAACTAGTACTTTGATTTGCTCTGGGACCTCCAACATCACAGAATATCTTTTCTCTTAGCAGTGGTCCTCCAGTATGTGGGGCCTGTACCTTTCTGTTCGCTGCCAGCCTCTATTCAACCACTTTCCATTCTACCAAAAAGAGGAGGCATCTCTAGACATTCCCACATTCGAAGAGACTTTTTCCAAGCCCTGGTCCCAACCTGGTCCATCTCTTGGAAGCCACTCTAGCAACAATATAGTGGAGTATCTGTCCACAGGTGCTATCCTGGCATCTCTGTGCCTGTCTCTAGGGTGACATTTTTCTCCCCAAGAGCTCATTTACCAAGGTCTTACGTATTTCCCTAAATCTTAAAGTCTTCCTCAGTACCACATGAATTTTTCCCAAGTGCCAGAATTTATCATTACAGGGTTTTTTTTCCCCAAAAAATGTTGGTCCCTGAATCCTCAGGACAAAACATCATAAGATCCTACATATAGCTAAAAGGTCCTTGGGGATCAGCTGGTTGAAAACTCCCCTTTTCCCTTTGAATTTTACAAGTAAGAATGCTAAAGTCTAGAAAAGTAAACTTATTCAAAGTCACATAAGTCACAGAGTCACAGAGTCACACTGCACGTGAACAAAACAAAACTCCATATGCAAAATTATTTATATTTGTAAGGGAGAGGCATGAAATTCCCTCTTTTCAATTAATGTGGACACAGAAAGCCCAGAATGTAATTCACAAAGTGTTAACAAGGCATTAAAATGACTGTAAAGACGTATCTACTCTCTTAACCTTTTACAAGGTATGACCATCTCTCTAATAGGGTCAAGAAGGAAACAAAGTGATTGGCCAAGCAATAAAATTACGCATGACCCTAAATACTTCAAATAGCTAAACTCTGAATGAATTTCAGCAGTTTCTGGAGAATTTCCAAGCTGGAAGCTTTGTGTGGAGAAGACCACCGCATGGAGAGAGGGGGGCATTTCCCTTTCTTCCCCTTTTCTACCATGAGCCTTGATATTTAGGAATAGAATGAGAATATGCCCCATTCGGAAGTTTGCTAGTCTGATAGTTCGAAACATAGTTGTGGAAACAGAGACACACACTCCAAACAAATATAGATACAGAGAGACAGGCATCTAAGGGAAGAAGCATCTTCAAGTAACATAAAACTTGACAAGATTTGGATTATGCAAAAGGGTCACATTGGAAACCTGTCATGAGGATTCTATAAAGAGGAAAAAATACTTCCAGACCCTGCAGTAGCAGAAGTTGTAAATTGCCTTTGCCACATATGTATATTACATATGTTTCTCACTAATACCCCACTCTAAATTTAAACCAATTCTTCCCATAGACATTGTGTTTATTTGTAGAAAAGTGCATTCTAGGTTTATGGGAGTGTAATTTTTTTAAGTACTATTGTTGCTATACTATTTAAGTTTTTGCTCAGAGGTAATGTCTCTACTGGTTGATTTTGAAAGGAAAGCACTCTGGTAGGGGCTCATAACTTATCATGTAAGGAATGTAGAGCCACAAGGTTACACTTAGAACCTGAAATAATAGCCATCCTAAGGAAACTTAATCTACAAGTTCAAAGGTGAAGTTAGGAGAGCAGAACAGATGGTGTATTACATATTGATTAATAATATACATAATTTTGTCCTCTCTAAAAGCAGTATTCCAATGCCTCATAATATCATGGAGATGACCTTGATTCATAGACTCTACTGAGAAAGTGTATACTGAAGTACCTTCACCAAAAAAATCAAGGATGTTTTATATGAATCAAAGAGCAAAGTCAACAACAGATGTGTATAGAGTGCCTACTATGCATAAAGCAAGGCAAGTAACAATGTTAATGTGACAGACTTGATACAGGATGGGCATGCACTGGGAAGATATCTTAGGATCACAGTAGCTATGTATTAACAATGCAGCCCACACCCAGTCCATATTTGGCTTTCTGTAAGCCTACAGAAAAGAACACAGTCACCTAATTAATTAATCAATGAAAGAGACTCCCTCCAAGCCTTACCAAGAAAATCCTTTATCACCTTCCTCTATGTATCAAATACGGTCCTTTCAAATCAGAATTCAGCAAAATATCTTTCCACCCCCAACCAAACCAACTATAGGCTTTCATTAACTCACGTCTTATGTACTAAGATTCTGTTATTAAAAACCAAATACCACATGAATTGATCCAACCATTCTGGAAAACATTTAAATTATATGAGAAAAATTACTAAACTCTTCATACCCTTTGATCGCACCACTTAGTAATACTCTATGGAGATTCAGGATAGAAAGGTCCAATACATATATAGAATGGAATAAATAGAAATGTCCAATAGATATCAAAATATTCACATAAGTTCTATTTGTGGTAGCAAAGAATTAGAAACAAGGTGGGTTCCCAAGACTAAGGAACTACTCAAAGAAAAAAAAAACCTGTGACATAGAAATGTAATGAAATATTTTCATGAAGTAAGAAATCATAAATATGAGAAATTCAGAGGAATTACTGGAAGACTGGTATGAACTAATGTAAAGTGAACACAACCAGAAAAATATTATACACAATGACTTCAATATCAATGAAAAAGAATAATGAAAATCAGACTTCTTTAATTGCATTGATTGCTCTTTCCTCTAGAGAAGATAGGTAGATACCTCTAGATAAAGAGGTAGGGAATTATAAGTGTAGGATGCTTCATATCTTGGAAGTTGCTACCTTTGTGGTGGATGGTTTTGCTTTCCTACAATGGTAAGTTCCTTTGTGGGAAAAAGGGAGAGATGGGGTAGATAGAAATAATTACGAAACGGAAACAAAAGACAGCAACTAAAACCCTCCAAATAAAATAAAATAAAATTGGGAGGTTAATCTTTGGCAAAGGTATGGGAGGTATCATCATTAGTGTACCCTATAGCAAATAGGCACATGTATGCTTGCATGCACATGCACCCATGTGCACATACACATACACCATAGGCATTGTTCTTATTCCTGTTTTTCTTTACCTGAATGCATTCCCTGGAACATATACATAGTATCCAAGGTCATCATCAAATAACACCACAAAAGGCATCAAATGCTCTATCTCTTAGCAATACCTACTTCTTATCAATCAAATAAGTCAAAGGGACCTGAGAGTTGGTCTGACTGAGCACCCCATCTAAGGGATTAATTACTTTCAGTTTTCTAGGCACTGAGTTTCTTATGACATTCAGTAATTTCACCCCCATAAACTTCAAGCTTCTATTGCTATAGTCAGACAGATTTTTAAGGCTCTGGTAGACAATGTACAAATAATTTTCTCCTGACAGCTGAAAAATCAGTCACCAGTCATTCAAGTCCTTGTTTGATCCTCTTTAAAGTAAGAAGAAAGGTTAAGGCATGGCTGCTTTCAGAACTCCTGGCCTGCAGATCTTAGGGGGACCAACTGACCATTCAGAGGGTAATCGCTCTTGCTTTGACCTGCCTGGATCTGGATCACAGCCTTGGGTAATGGTTCTGGCGTATATGGCAGTGTGCCAGAGCTTGTGGGAGCTGTAAGAGAGAGTGCCCAACTAATAACTCTGGCAGCTGTGAAAACCCCAGCAATTTGGGACAAAGCTCTCTCTGTTCTGTAAGCAGTGTTCTACCATGGCAAAGAGATCAAAAGTCAAGTAATTGGCAAAATGAGGAAATGCAATCAGATCATACAATCCTTTTTGGGGGACAAAAAGGATCAAAGAATGAAACTGAAGGAGGATAATGAAGTCAAAACTCCTGCATTAAAAGCTTCCAAGAAAAATATGAATTGGTCACAGGCCATGGAGGAGCTCAAGAAGGATTTTGAAAATCAAGTAAGAGAAGTGGAGGAAAAATTGGGAAGCGAAATGAGAATGATGCAAGAAAATCATAAAAAGTGAGTCAACAGCCTGCTAAAGGAGACCCAAAAAAATTTTTTGGAGAAAATAACACCTTAAAAATAAATTAACTCAAATGTCAAAAGAGGCCCAAAAAGCCAATAGGGAGAAGAATGCCTTAAAAAGCCAAATTGGTCAGATGGAAAAGGAATTTCAAAAACTCAATGAAGAGAATAATTCCTTCAAAATTAAATTGCAACAAATGGAAACTAATGACTTTATGAGAAATCAAGATACTATAAAACAGACACAAACAAATGAAAAAATAGAAGGCAATGTGAAATATCTCATTGGAAAAACCACTGACCTGGAAGATAGATCCAGGAGAGATAATTTAAAAATTATTGGACTACCTGAAATTCATGATCAAAAAAAGAGCCTAGAAATCATCCTTCAAAGAAATTCTCCAGGAAAACTGCCCTGATATTCTAGAACCAGAGGGAAAAATAGAAATTGAAAGAACTCACCAATCACCTCTAGAAAAAGATGCCAAAAAGAAAACTCCTAGGAATATTATAGCCAAATTCCAAAGTTCCTAGGTCAAGGAGAATATATTACAAGCAGCCAGGGAGGAACAATTTTACTATTGTGGAAACACAATCAGGATAACACAATATCTAGCAGCTTCTACGTTAAGGGATTGAAGGGCTTGGAATATGATATTCTTTAGGTCAAAGGAGCTAGGATTAAAACCAAGAATCACCTACCCAGCAAAACTGAGTATAATGCTTCATATGGAGGAAGGATTAGATATGGTCCTTATAGCATAAATGGAAATTGCAGGGCTAAATTTTGGTTTGATATCAAGAAAAACTTCCTAACAATTAGAGTTATCCAGTAATGAAATGGTTTGCCTCAAAGGCTGTGGATTCTTTGTTAGAAGTATTTAAGCAAAGACTGGACAACAATATACTGGGTATATTATAGTAAGGATTCCTTTTTTGGTTAGGGTATGCTAGATGACTGCTCAGGTTCTTTCCAAATCTAAAACTCTGTGCTTCAGTGATTTTATAAAATGATTTGAATTGAATTATGAAAATGGAGTGGGATGTCTAATTAGATATCAAGTTCGACCATCACTGGAAGTGTTCATCATGACTCGATGTCCATTTGTCAGAGGCATCATGAATCAAGTAAATATTGAATTCGGTGACCACTAAAGTCTCTTCTTAGTCTAGGATTTTAGAATTTTATTGAAAACCTAAGAATCTCACTGTGATACTGTTGACTAATTTGAAGCATATAATTTGGGATTAACAACTCACTGATTATCTTTGGAGGTTGTGGAGAAGGAAGCATTGTAGGAACTCTGTGTTTGTGCAACATCAGAATGAATCTATCTAGGTTACTAATTAAATCTATAACTAACATTTTTTGTACATAGGGCAAGAAACATTAAACACTAAATAGGGAATAAGAAGGGGCTGAGCTAGATTATCTGGAGTTTGGCTGTAGGAAAGAAGTTTCTGAAGATTCCTATTTCAACTAAGTAGTCTTGCTAATTAGGTGATAAATTTAGATATTTCTATGCTGCTGAAGAATTGCAAGTTCTCTCAGTGCTTTCTCAATTTCACTGCCCTGAGACAAAGTTCCAATCACCTCACCATAGTAACAACTCAGTTGCTGAGATTAATTCAGAGAAAGAAAATTTCTCAGATTTAGAAAGGTGTCAAAAGCCAAGAACTTCAGAAAAGCCTATGTCAAGCAAACATAGGATTGCTTATAGAGGAGAGAGAGACATCTGCCCAGATATTGAGGTAACACTACACCTGCTTACACTAACACAGAGTGTTTTATTTCTCTATGAATTATGTCAGACAATGTAGAAAACCAGTTAGCATAAAATTCTAAGGTGATAGGACAGTTTTTAGCTTCCCTTGCATTTAGTCCATACTGGCATTTTTAGGATGGGGGAAAGGAATTCCATATTCTTCCATTGCACTAGTCACAATAACTTTGATACCTACTTTTAAAGCTACAGTTTTGCTAGTGACTAGAAAGAAGGCAAAAATAATTGTTCTTATATTGCAAGAAGCATTAAGATTTCTTGTGATTGGAAAAGATATTTCACCATTTCAACAACCAGAAACCAACCAACATATTACTATGGTTTCTCATTCAGTGGCTGGAAATAATAGCACTAGCCTGTTGAACTGGTCATTAGAGGTTAATTCTGCAGAAAATCATTATAATTAATAAATCTGGATAATGCAGTAGAATGAAGCCAGAATCCCGATCTTATGTCCTTTATAGAAGATCTACTTGAAGACAGTAATTTTCCACGTGGGGTTGCTAATTTGCCTTGAACTCAGAGAAATCAAAACATCTTTCTGGACAGTGGTTGCCTTTGAATTCTGACTGGTTCATTCTCTGTTTCTCCCTCACTAGGATTGCTTTAACAAGCCCCTTCCCTTCCCACATTAACCCCTTCCCCCCACCAGAGTACAGGTTGTAGTTGAATATAGTGGGTTAAAAGAAAAATGGGAGAAAAGTTCTATACAAATTGGGAAACAAAATATACCTTGTTATTGTGACTCAGGTATCCTGAGAACCCGAGAAATTTTGATGGTTTAATCTAGCCTAAAATTACTTTGCATTTATTTGTGTTTACAGATTGTATACCTTCAATAAAATGTAAGTATCTTGAGCACTATTAGGATTTGGATTAGAGTTCTATTAATTTGGGGGGAGGAGGGAGTAAGTTTTGGGGGGAGGAGGGAGTAAGTTTTCAGTGCCTAGATTTGGAGGTAAAATAGTATAATAGATAAAAAAAAAATCTTTGAAATGCAAATAAAAGAAACAAACATAACTTTAATATCACTTAATTAGAGCTAAGCCAGATTCAAAAGAGAAAATATATAGATAAGGGGTAGAAGTTTGTGGGATAGCATCATCTGTTAAAAAAAGGTATGGCCATGTGAGGAAATCCAGGAACCAGGGCAGGGAAATTTGACAGAAAGTTCTTTGCTTATTTTATCTCTTTGACTTGCCTTAGAGAAAATTTCATCCTTCAAAAGGTGAAGGAACCAACAAATGGAAATTCTGTATTGGATCTACTTCACATTAACAGAGATGTGCTAGTTGGTGGAGTCAAACGATGGGACTCTTGGGTGGGTGGCAAAGGCAATAAACAATCACTCCATCCATCAACAGTAAAGAAGTCTGGGAATACTCCTTACTCCCAACCACCTTGCTGCCAAACCAGAACCCATGTTTTAGGAATCTTAGTGTTCTCTGATCCAGAACTCTAACCCAAATCCTAATTAGTATATGAGGACCCAGTTGTGCCTTTACTTAAAAGTGATCTTTTCAACAGCCACTTGCTGTTGAACCCCCATTTGCACCAAATGCACCCCCATTTCCTTTTTTTAACTTTTAAATTTTTAAAAATTTCTTGTTATATTTTGAATTCCAGCTGTATTCTTCCCTCCTTTCCAAACTTGCACTAGAAAAGGTCAACATTTGACATTCTATTCCTTAGCCATTACCAAATAGTTCTGATGATTATCATTTTATAATACATTATAAGATCTTGTACTGTTAGAGCTCCTTCCTTTATATTTTTTTCATTACTTCCTTTGAAATTCTTGACCTTTTGTTCTTCCAAATGAAATTTGTTATTATTTTTCTACCTCAATAAAATAATTTTTTGTTAATTTAATCAGGATGGCAGTAAATAAGTAGTTCAATTTAAATAGAATTGTCATTTTTATTCTCTTGGCTCAGTCAAATCATGAACAATTAATATTTCTCCAATTATTTAAATATTACTTGATTTATATAAAAGGCATTTTATAATTATGTTGATATAATTCCTGGGTTTGTCTTGGCAATTATACTCCCAGGTATTTAATGTTGTTTATGGTTATTTTAAGTGAAATATATCTTCTTACAGGGCCTTTTTGATGATATATAGAAATGCTGATGATCAATGTGGGTTTATTTTACATCCTGCTACTTTTCTAAAATTGTTGTTTCAACTAAGTTTTAGTAAACTATCACATTGTCTGCAAAAAGAGATAGTTTTATTACCTCATTGCCTATTCTGATTCCTTCAGTTTCTTTTTTTTTCTCTCTTATTGCTAGTATTAGCATTTCTAAGTACAATATTGAATAATATTGGTGATAATGGACATCCTAGTTTCACTCCTTATCTTATTGGGAAGGCTTCCAGCTTATCTCTGTGACAGTTAATGTTTGCTAATGGTTTTAGATAGATGCTTCTTAAAATTTTAAGGAGAAATCCATTTATATAGATACGTTCAAGTGTTTTTAATAGAAATGAGTGTTGGTTGTATTTTGTCAAAAGCTTTTTTTTTTACATCTATTGATATAATTACATGATTTCTGTCACACTTGTTATTGGTGTAATCAATTATATTAATAGTTTTCCTTATGTTAAACCACCTCTGCATTCCTGGTATAAATCTCACTTGATCACAATGTGCAAACTTTGTGATATATTATTGTAGTCTCCTAATTAGTGTTTTATTTAGGATTTTTGCATCAAAATTCATTAGTAAAATTGGTCTATAATTTTCTTTCTCTGTCTTTGCTCTTCTTGGTTTAGGTATCAATACCATATTTATTTCATAAAAGGAGTTTGGTAAGACTTTTGCCTATTATTCTAAATAATTTATTTGATATTGGAATTAGTTGATCTTTAAATGTTTGGTAGAACTCACATGTAAATCCATCTGGTCCTGATGCTCTTTTTTATTTAGGCAGCTCTTTTGTGGTCTGTTTATTTTATTTTTCTGAAATAGGTATATTTAGATATTCTATTTCCTCTTCACCCAATCTGGGAAACCCTCATTTCAAGTTCTGAAAAAATAATCAAATAATTATCATCGTTTCTCCTAGAAAGGATTTACTCTCCATTTATTCCACTTACCTTTCTTATTTAATTTTCCTTGCCCACTAATTTCTCTTTTCCCTTTTTTCTCCATTTCTTCTCCTTAAATCTTTCTCCTTTAGTCATTATTCCTCAATCTTCCTTCATCCTTGATTATCTTACTTGACCTTGGTCCTTCTCTTTTCACTCATCTTTTACAGAAATTAAAAGTAAAATCTGGATCTGAAGACAATTTTCCCTCAAATTTGTCTCAATGTCTCCTCCTGAACTCAACCTATGACCTTCTTCACAACTCAAAATTCCTTCAAATCATATAGACTGTTTCTTTCTCCTTTTTCTCCTTTTTTACAACTCAATAACTTCTCTCTACTACCTCTCTGACAGAAATGGGAAGTAAAATATTCTTGACTAAAGTTAATCCTTCTATTTATACACGTGAGTCCATTATATCTCATGTTGTCCATGACCTCCCTCCCTCTCTTATTCATCTTCAGTCTCTTCTACTCCATTAGTTTCTATTCATTTGTCTACAAACATGTCTATATCTCCTTAATCCTGAACTAGATGAAGCAATGAATAAAGTACAGAACTTTCAAATCCAGCCTCAAACACTTACTAGTTGTGTTACCCTGGGTTAGTCGTTTAACTTCTGTTTACCTCAGTTTCCATATTTGTAAAATGGGAATAATAATACCTAAATGTTAGCTATTATTAATTATTCCTTGACAGTGTATTTCATACAGCTACTTTTCATCTCTTTCTTCTCCTTGAACAATGCTAAACTTTTAAAACATTTTTCTCAATTCTGATAATGATAAAAAATAGAAAAGTTTACAATCAAACTCATCTCCCTCTGGAAATACCTCACAAATAATTTTGCAAAACAGTGTCAAATGAAGCAAAAGATGCATACATGGGAGAAATTATCTAGGAGAAGCCCCAGCAATGTAATCCCCATCAAAAAAAGAACAAGAAAGAAAAGGCAGAACTATTAAAGATACAACATTATCAGCTCTGGATCTAGTTATATTTTTTTAATGCATTCTCACTCTCACTACCCCCCCCCTCAAAAAAAGTGACCCTTATTTTCCCTAGTGCAGACAAGAATTGAAATACCTATTTCCTCACCCCTGCATTTGTATAATTTTTCCTGTCATTTTCTAATTATTAGAAATGCTAAGTTTCTCTCCTTACCCTCATTTCTTCCTTATTCTACTCCTTTTTCTCCTTTTTTGTTTCTCTTTAAAAATTGTGTGCATACACAGACACACACACACACACACACACACACACACACACACACGCATGCATGCACGCACTCCACAACATATCTGATCATTCTTTTTTCCCTCTTTGCCCTCAAGAATCTAACATGTTTCTCTTCTCTCTCAGGATATAAGTATCTGATCATCACATCACTAAAAACTGAGTATCTGGTCATCATATTTCTAAAACCAATTAGTTTCCCAAGTCTCTATTGCTTCTTGTGTTTGCATCTCAAAGACTTGACCTATCTTTGCATTATCAACAGGAAAGCTTGGAAATCACTGATTCCATTAAAGTTCCATTTTACTCCTTTGGGATACTGATAAGCTTTGTAGGATATTATTCTTGATTCTAGGCCTTTTATGGTTTGTTTATTTGTTTGTTTTTTGTCTTTGAATGTGCTCTAAACTGTTTTTTTTTCTCTCATTTTACTGCTCAATTTCACATGATCTGGATGATGCTTCCTTAGCACTTGATCCCTTTCTCCCTGGTTTTTTACAGTATTTTGTCTTTGGCCTGGAAGATCTGGTGTCGGCTATGCTATTTCTGGGTGTGTTAACTTTGGAGTTTCTTTCAGAAACAAAAACATTATTACATCAATATAGAAATATTAAACATATCCTTTAAAGACAACAATAAAATCACAATTCTCATCAGTGAGTATAGTATAAAGAAAGGATTTATATTTAAATGTATGCTAAATAATATAATCTTGAAGAATAAATTAAGGAAACAGCAGGTATTTTTAAAGAAATTTTAAACAATTAAGCCATATATTTTTTAGCTTTTAGGACATAATTAAAACCATTGGGAGGGAGGGAAGGATTATATCTGTAAGAAATATTTCCATTAATAAAAGACAGAAAGATCAATGAATTGAACAGCAACTAAAAAATAAAAAACTAAGAAAATCAACTGAAAAGGCCCTTTTCCCCCAACCCCCATGGCTGAACATGTTGAATGTAATGGAATACTATTGTGCTATAAGAAATAACGAGTGGGCAGACTTCAGAAAAAACTGGAAAGACTTATATGAACTAATGCTGAGTGAAGTGAGCAGAACCAGGAAAACATAGTACATACTAACAGCTACATTGTTTGATGACTGACTTTGATAGACTTAGCTCTTCTCAGCAATGCAAGGACCTAAAACAACTCCAAAAGACTCATAATGGAAAATGCCATCTACATCCAGAGAAAGGACTATGAGTCTGAATGCAGATCAAAGCAATGCTCTCTTTTTTGTTTCATTTTTTTCTTTCCCATAGTTCTTCCCATTGGTTTTAATTCTTCTATACAACATGACTAATATGAAAATATGTTCAATAAGAATGTATATGTAGAGTTTATATCAGATTGCACACCATCTTGGGGAGGTGTGCAGAAAAATTTAAAATTTATGGAAGTGAATGTTAAAAATTAAAATTAATTAATTTATTAAAAAAAAGAAAAGCCCCCCCAACAAAACACAAAAATAGAAATTATTTTTAAAAAAATCAAAGAAATAAATAAAATAAAAAACAGACTACCAAAGTGACCAATAAAATTAAGAGTTTGTTCTAAAAAGATTAATAAAACACGTGACACTAGCCAATTTGATTTATTTTTATTAGATAGAGAAACAAAATTATCAACATGAAAAATAGAAAAGTAGACTTGACAATGACTGAATAGGAAATAAAAGAAACTCTTAGAAACTATGATGTCTAGTTATATACAAACAAAATTTAAAATAAATCAAATTGATGAATATTTTTCAAAAAACAAAAAGACTTTAAACATCACAATCACAAGTTAAAATTAAAGTACAGGGAGGGAAAGGAGAGAAAATTTTGTAGCAAATATCTCTGATATCCAAGATAGATATGAAATGAATAGAAAATATATTGCTACAAGAACCATTCCATAATAGACATGTGGTTAAAGGACAGCAACAGGTAGTTTTCAAAAGGAGAAATCAATTCTATCCACAACCATATAAAAATGTTTCAAATTACTTATAATAAGAATCATATAAATTAAAATAACTGCAGTTTCACCACTTATCTGATTGGTAAAGATGTCAAGGTTGAAAAAGGTAAATGTTGAGACCTTGGGAAGACTGGCACATGCAAAACTGTTCATCAGCCCAATCAATCTGGAAAATAATTTGGAATTAAACATTTTTTTAAAAGATACCAAATTGAATTTTTATTTAGTCTAGTGATGCCATGATTAGTAACATACTGTAAGGAGGTCAAAGATAGAGGCAAAAATGCCATTTACTTAAAAATATTTATGTCAGGAATTTTAAAGTGAAGTTTATTTATATATTTTGCTTCTCTTTATTAATACCTATTTTTCCTAATGTGGGGCAGTTAGGTGGCACAGTGGATAGGGGCTGCACCTGGAGTCAGGAACACTTGTGTTGAGATTCAGCCTCAGACACTTACTAGCTGTATGACCGTGGGCAAGTCACTTACCCCTGTTTGCCTCAGTTTCATTATTTGTAAAATGAGCTGTAGAAGAAAATGGCAAACCACTCCAGTATCTTTACCAAGAAAACCCCAAGAGGAGTAAGGAAGAGTCAGACACAACTGAAGACAATTAAACAAACACTTTTCCTTTTCTATCTCTTTCCTCACATTCCCATAGAACCATCTCTTATAATGAAAATTTTTGAAAGAAAAGAGGAAAAAGAAAAAGAAAATTCAGCAAAATGAACCAGCATGTCAAAAACAAAACAAAACAATGTCCATAGTACTGTGCTAATGAAACTGAGGAGCTCATATCTCTTCTTCAGGGCTCAGCTTGATTATCATAATTTTGTAGGATTCCATTTAAATTGGTTTTTGTTGTTCTTTCCATTCACACTGTTATAATCATTATTCATATTGTTTTCTTGATTCTACTTGCATCACTTTGCATCAGTTCATATAAGTTTTTTTCATGCTTCAGGGAAGATGGCAGCTTTGGGCAACTAGGTGGCACAGTGAAGAGAGATTCAGAAAGATGTGAGTTCAGATCCTGCTTCAGACCCTTGCTGGTGACTGTGAGCAAGTCATTTAATCACTTTTTGTCTCATTTTCTTCATCTGTAAAGTGGGAATGCTAATGGCACCTATCTCCCAGGGTTGTTATGAAAATAAAGTAAGATTTAAAGGATATTCTGAGAGTTTTAATGCAGTCTTCACTAAGACATTCAAAATACCTTGTATTTGTAAAGTGCTTTGCAAATCTGGAAGTCCTACATAAATTCTAGATAATATTATCATCTGTGTTCAAATCTTTGAAGGGCTTTCATGTGGGAGAGGATTTTAACATTTTCCTTGATCCCAAAGATAGGACAAGGATCAATGGAGAGAAGGTACCTGGGAGATGAAAATCACATT
This sequence comes from Gymnobelideus leadbeateri, assembly GCA_011680675.1. NCBI lineage: Eukaryota > Metazoa > Chordata > Mammalia > Diprotodontia > Petauridae > Gymnobelideus > Gymnobelideus leadbeateri. The sequence continues at coordinate 112,168 of WOXC01001775.1, forward strand.
AATATAAGGAACAACTTTCTAACATTTAGAGTTCATCCAAGAATATTGTCTCATGAAATTCTTAAGACAAATTCAAATAGACAGGTTGACCAATGTCAGGAATGCTCCTTTCTTTCTATGATTCTGTAAACTACCTCCAACAAAACGAGTTGAGCTTTTCAACCGGTCCCTTGGCTTTCTTTTCTATGCCATATTACCCATCCCCTCCCACTCCAAAAGCCAGTGCCTCAAGGGTTGTTGTCATGAAAATGTGCCCAACTACTTACAAATTTATCAACTGTATTTATTCACCTCAAATCACAAAGACCTAACCCCATCAGGGATCTAGGCAATAAAGTATAGCAGAAAATATACTATCCTATTTCTCTCCAGGATCTCATTGGCTGTCATGGATTTAATTATCACCTTTAAGCTAATGATTCTTACATCTATTTATCCAGCCCTAATTTTTCTGATGAGCCCCAGTGTCTTGTCTCCAGCTGCCCAATAGACTTCTCAAACTGGATGTGCTATAGACATCTTAAACTAAATATATCCAAAACTGAATTCGTTAGGTTTCCAAAAAAAAAAAAAAAAAAAACCCTTTACCTTTCCAAATTTCCCTGTTATCCCTCCTCATGTCCTGGGCTTGATGCCTGTTAGACTCCACACTCTTCCTCTCACCTCTCCTATTTCCAATCTGTTCCCAAAACCTTTGGGTTTTATCTTCATAACATCTCTTATATATGCCTCCTTCTCTCCTCTGACGCTGTTATCACCCTGGTGGAGGCCTTATCTCTTCACATTTTGACTTTTGCAATAGCCTGCTAGTCTGCCTGCCATAAGTATTTCCTTATTCCAGTCTCTCCTCCCCTCAACTTTTAAATTGACCTTCCTAAAGTACAAGTCTGATAATGCCACACTCTATTCAAAAAACTCCAGTTAACTCCCTGTCACTTTCAGGATCAAATATAAAATCTTCTGGTATTCAAAGCCCTTCATAACTTACCCTTAACATACCCTTACCCTTTCCAGTCTTCTTGCAATCCGGTGGCACTGGTCTCCTTACCATTCCTCCAACATGGCATCCTATCTCCTGACCACATATATTTTTACTAGTTGTCCCTTCTGCAAGGAATAGTCTCTCCTCATATTCACCTCCTGACTTGCTTCAGGTCCCAGCTAAAATCCCACGTTTTATAGAAAACTTTCCCAATCTGTCTTAATCCTAGTACCTTCCCACTGTTGATTATTTCTAATTATACTGTATATAGTTGGTCTCTATGTATTTATTTGCATGTTGTCTCCCTCATGATATTGTGAGCTCCTTAAGGGCAGGGAACATCTTTTACTTTTCCTTGCTTCCCTATGTACCTGGCACATAGTAGGTACTTAATAAATTTTTAAATGTCTAACTGATAGAGCATTGTATTAGTCTCAACTCTGACATGGACTTGTTATGCTACTTTGGGTAAGGCATTTAATAAATATTCTTAAAACTCAGCTTCTTTATCTGTAAAACAGGAGGAATAAAAATATTTCCTGACCAGCCTTGTGGGATCATTCTGCGGAAATTTGTTTTGCTTGATTCTACATATTTGTCATGAGGCTTTTGTTTTATTTTTATTTTCTCAGTGGGTTGGAGGAGATGGAAAGTGAAAAAAAAGATTTTTGTTCATTAGAAAAATAAATTTCTACTAATAAAAAGAGAGAAACCTGCTTTCCAACTCAAAGAGCCACCTTCCTCTCCCTGCAAAGGCTCCTTTCCCAGGGGAAGTTCCCTCTTAGGATGTGAAGGACTGCGTTTGAGCCTCTTGGCTAGAGAAGAGAAGGAAAAGGAGGAGGAAGAGGAAGAGGAGACTGTAGAGTCTATGTAAGGAGATAGTTTTCCCATGGAAATGCAATGTGGCTGGTGCCTATTAGCATCACTCTGCATAATGAGAGCTTGGCCTATTGTCATGTAAATCAATTCAGATGACAACCCTGCCTCCTGGACAACACTGCCCCAGCATCAGGAAGTTTCTCACACTGCCGTAGCCAATATAAACTGGGCTGTGCACCATCTTTCATTATTTTCTTTTTCCTCCTGCAAGATTCTTTCTCAGTTATATCCTCCTTTACTCCTCAGCAACTTCTGTCTGTGTTTTGCTCTGGAGTAGCTGACATCACCCAATAAACAAAATAACCCCCAAAATAAATTCCAAAAACCCATAAATAAATAAAACCAAAAATAAATAAAATCCAAAGCAAGTAAATAGATAGGAGGAGGGAAAAGGCAAGGAAAGAAATGCTCTATACTGGAGACTAGAGCTGAAAAAGCCAATTTTGTGTACATAGAGCAGCCCCATCATTTCCGGCCACTTGTCAGAGTCCTCTCTCTTTCCAGGTAGAAGACTTTTATTTCCCCTTTTTTTCCTTTCCCCCTCCCTTTTCTCTTATTTTAAGTTTCTCTTTTCTCCATTTCTACCCATTATTCAATTCACCTAAATGATTCCTATTTTTATTTCTCAGGTGTGTAGCCCCTTAAGTCCTAAGCTTCAAACCATATTCCCTCATTGTCAGAAACTGCCTATTATCCTAGACCCTCACTTACTACTCCAGGGCAAGAGCAGAAAGACAGGAATAAGGGCTTATTAAGCACCTACTATGTGGTGCTAGGCACTGTGCTAAGTGCTTTGCAAATATTTCATTTGATCCTCACTAGGAGATAGATGCTATTATTATCCACATTTTATAAGTGAGGAAACTGAGGCAAACAGAGATCAAATGGCTTACCCAGGGTCACTAGCAAGGGTTCAAAGCAAGATTTAAACTCTGGTCTTTTTGAAGCCCAGTTCTCTGTCTCATGTAGCTGAGTCTAATCCAGCCACCTGTGCTCACTTTTCTCCTCCCTGTGATCTGTGATCTGCCCAAACTGAATATGGTTCTGACCCCGAACAGGAAAGATGTAAGGAGCAGCTGCTTCAGAAGGTGGCAAGCTCAGTATCAGGCTCTATTTCTGCTACTTCTTGCTGGGTGTGACAGGAGACAGAACATTGAATGTGGAATCAGGGAGGTCTTCATAAATCCTACCTCAGGACCTTAAAAGCCAAACACAAGAGTTTATATTTATCTCTAAAGGCAATAGGAAAGTGGAATTTATTCTCTGTCAGTCCATAAATACCTGCCAGGTTAGGTGGCAGTTAGGTTACACAGTGGATAGACACCTCAAGTCAGGAAATCCAGCCTCAGAAATCACTTAACCCTATTTGCCTCAATTTCCTCATCTGTAAGATGAGGTGGAAAAGGAAATGGCAAACTACTCTAGTATCTTTGTCAAGAAAACCCCAAACGGGGTTATAAAGAGTCAGACGTAAAAAGGACTGAACAACAAATGAGTAGGGGTGTGACATGGTCCAGGCTATGCTTTGGAAAATAACTTTGACATTTGGGAGGGAGGATTTATTGAATAGAGAAAAAATGGAGGCAGGGAGAACAATTGGGAGGCTGCCACATTAGTTCAGGTGAAAGCTAATGAGTTCCTGAACTGGAGAGAAAGACACAGATTTGAGAGATGTAGACATAGAAAAAATAAGATTAGCACACCTGTTTTCCTCTTAGATCCTGATGCCTAACTGGCCAGATTATTTGGCCTGGCATCCTGACCCTTTGTTGTATAGCCCGTTTGCTTGAACTTATGGATTTCACTTCTCTTACCTGAACACCTTCATTCTTCCCTTCCCCTTCAATAGTACTATGTGCCTACCCATTCTTCTTCTTTGGCCAATGACTACCTTGGACTGGGAAGCACCTGTCTCAAGGACCTGCCAACCTATACTCCTGACCATGGTTCTCCTGGCATACTCTGTCCTGTTATTAACCCAGGTCCAACACATGCAAATAGTGGAGAATTGAAAATAACTTTCAGGATAACCCAAGTATTGAGACTTTGTTCTAGATAGGAATCTTATAATAAGGTTTTGAGTTGAGGGACCTGAGTCCACAAGAGTAGACAAGGGAGAAAGCAGAAAAAAAAAGGCAGGTGGGGAAAGAAACATCTTGAGTGGAAATTTTAAACTCAAAAATTGACTGAGTACTACACAAACTATGCAGCCATATACAAACTATATACAAATCAGATGCAAATTAACTTATGAATGTACTTTAGACCTTTAGAGAAAATTACAGCTGAGATATTTTCTTTTCTCCTGAAGTTCTCACTTTAAGGCTGCTTTTTGTTTTCTGATTGGCTAAAGGAAGCTAAATTAAATTCCTGAGGATAGAATGGAGAGATAATAATTGAATCTTGCCAGAGCTAAGTCATCTAGGAATTCTGTTAACCCTTTTATTCTGTGCCATGATAGAAAAAATGTAGATGATTCCATGGAAATCAAAACTCCTCCTCACCCTCAGACCTTAAGACTTGTTCTTAGATTGGGACAAAGTTTCAGATAAGAGAAGGGAAAGTGTGGCCAGGAAGGGGAGTGAAGGAAGGGTCGAGGGAAAGGAGTTCAGTTGCAATTCATCTGTGTCATTTCGGGGAGTGGGTTGATTAACATTCAACATATAAATAAATGTTTATAATAATGAACACGAATCATCAAAAAAATATTAAATCATGCTCAGGACTCTCTGCTTATTAGGATAGAGAACCTTACATGTTCCAACATCACACACCTAGATGGAATTTGAACAGAGGCCCTCTGACACCCTCACCAATACTCAAGCCATGCTACCATGCTGCCTTCCCTTCTTACAGTTTCTGTTTTCTTACAGCAATAGGGAAAAGGCAGGCACCATACACTAGAACAAAGCAAATAGAAAAATCACACCAAACTCATCTACTTAATTGATCTGGTTCAATTTATGCATTTCTCACCATCCCCCAACCCCACTTCATTCCTTATTTCTATTGTTAAAATAAACTAAAAGATGGCTGAAAAGAAATGGAATGTGTGTCCCTGAGGCCTTGGATGATGTCAGACTATCACATTCTGACATGGTACCAGGGGATCTAGCTATGATCTATCCCTTTGGAGGGGGTCTTCTTCACTAAGAATTTATATGGGCTGATAAATTTTGATGTTTATTTATAAGGATAGCTTACAATGGGACTGTCTTACTTCTACACGTCCCAAGGAATGAGACATTCAAGAAAATTGACACTAGGGAGATTGAAGGTCCAGATCCTTGAAATAATAATTCAAGCATAACCAAGATAATAGAATAGCAGGAAAAAGAATAGTTGACCTCCCCAACATAATTCCTCAAAATAAATTTAGGAGATACACCCAACCAAATAATTACCTGTAATAAGAAAACCATCATATTAAATTTTTTTTCAGCCCAGGCCAACATAGGGAGACAAACAGAAAGGTCAGTGAATACTGAGGACAGGGCCTAGCTAGGAATGGCCATGCAGAACATGCCAGTGCAGGAAGATGTTGGGCATAAGGGCAGGAAGAGGCCACAAATATGGTATATAAGGGTCTAACTTTGCTCAGGGTGCAGAAATATCTGTCTAGTCACAGATCTAGGGTGGACTGATTTAGGGGACTTGTGTCTAAGAGTAACATTTCCAGGATGAGATGTGATTGCAGGACCTAGGCTGTGTACCAAGCAAGGAGTCAGTTCAAAATCAAGTAGTTGTTGTGTGACTTTGACCCCAGAAGCAAACCAGAGGGGTTGGAATAGGAGAGAGGAGATGGCCAGGAGGGGAAGATATCTCAGTTTCAGCTTCTAGCCCAGACTGATCTATGTAAAGGTCACTAACGTGATTCTTGTAAAGGGCAAACTTGATCATGTCACCCCCTCCCCCCACACACACTCAATAAAGTCAGGTGGTTTCCCAGTGCCTCCAGGAACAAATTACAAAAATGCCCCATTTGGCATTCAAAACCTTTCATAACCCAGCCCTCTCCTACCTTTCTAGTCTTCTTATACCTTGTTCCCTGACACATATTCTTTGATCTATTAACACTGGCCCCTTGGCTGGTCCACAAACAAGATACTCCATCTCTCAGCTCTAGGCATTTTCTCTGGCTGTTGTGATGGGTGAAAGATGAAATGACTGAGGAAACAAAGGTTCACTCTTACAAGTCCATGATGTCTCTCATGCCTGGAATGCTTTTCCTTCTCTACTCTGACAACTGACTTCCCTGGCTTCCTTTAATTCCCAACAAAAATCTCATCTTCTACAGGAAGTCTTCCCCAACCCCTCTTAATTCCAGTGCCTTCTCTCTGTTAATTATTTTTATTTATCCTGTATATTGCTCATTTTGTATATATTTGTCTATGTGTTGTCTTTCCTGTTAGACTATAGGCTCCTTGACAGCAGGGACTCTCTTTATGTATCTCCAGCTCTTAGAACACTTCCTGGCACATAGTAGGCACTTAATAAATGCTTATTGATTGATTGTAATAGAGAACTTCCAAACATTTTTGATGGAAAGACTAAAGCTACACAGAAACTTTGAAGTGCAAACCCAGGAATTAAAGAGAGAAAGTAGTGGGGAAAGCAGCTAGCACTTGAAACTCTATCTCATATGAAAGTAGTCAAAGGAGGAGAAAATGTATGTGCTGGGTATAGAAATATTATTCTTTCAACTGGGAAAGAGGAGGGAAGAGGAGAAAGGAAAGGGGGAACTAAGAGGGAAGGTAGATTAAGGGAGGAATTAGTCCTAAGTAAAACAAAGTCTAAGGATGTAAGAAAATATTTATAGCAAAACTTTGCTATGGCCTATTGCCATTAGAAAGAGAAGGGGGGTGTTTAACAAATGGGGAATGGATGAACAAATTATGGTAGATAAAAGTGATGAAATTATATTTCATGCTACATAAATATGAAGAAAGGATGAAGGGGATGGTAAAACCTGGGAAGACTTCTATGAACTGATGCAGAGTAAAGTGAGCAGAACTGGAAGGGCAATGTGCACGATGACAATAATATTGTTTTAAAAAATAAAACTTTGGAAGAATTATGAAATCTGATCAATGCAATGACCAACCACAGTCCCAGTCATGCTACCCACCTCCTGAAACGGAGGCAACAGAATAAGGATGTATAGTGGAAGGAATTTTTTTTAATATAACCAATGCAGGATTTTATGTCACTTTTAACAGGGGTTTCTTTCTTAATTATGAGAAAAGGATGAGGTGGGACATTTTTTAAAAGGTCAATTGCTATTGATAGAAAAAATAAATTCTAATTTAAAAAAGTAAATATTTCGATTTTTGACTATAAAGATAACTAAAGTCAGTAACTTTACTTCTTGAAAACTTTTTCCTCATCTGTAAAATCATGAGTTTGTCTTAGATCTCTAATGCCCTTCCAGTATTAACATATGTAATTACATGATTGGATTCCATATTTTCTAAGTTCAGGCTTCACCTTTCCCACCTCTTCTTTTCACTGTTAGGGAAATCTGATTCTCTGCCTCAATCTACTATCCCTCACTAACTGGTATGACAGAATATATTGCACTACCAAAACCACAAGATCCACATTCCCATGGGAAGATAACATAAACCAAATAGTATCATAAGATCATCAGTTTTTGAGCTAAAAGGGACCTGAGAAGTCTTCTCATTCATCTACCTCCATTTATGGAGGAGGAATATGAACCCCATGAAGGCTGAGTGTTGTCCAAGGTCATATCTGACAGAGCCCAATGCTTAAGCCAGGTCCCCTGACTCCAAACACTGCACTCTTTCCATTGCAGCAGAATCTATCACATTTCTTTTAAACTCAATTTCCATTAGCCCTTAGCACCCTGTTCTGTTCCTATATACCCCACCCTGTAATTATACCAGCAGAATAGGTTTCCAGAGGGAGACCAATTACTAATTCCATAGTTTTAAGGGTGAAGGAGAAGATGTAGCTTCAAACAGTATATTTCCTCAGCTCCCCCCCCCCACTGTGCTCCCCCAAATCAATTGAACTCCATTAACTTTTAAAAAGGAGATTTACTAAGGGGGAAAGGACCTACATGTGCAAAAAATATTTATAGCAGCCCTTTCCGTGGTGGCGAAATATTGGAAATTGAGGGGATGCCCATACAGTTGGGGAATGGTTAAACAAGTTGTGGAATATAAATGTAATGGAATACTATTGTTCAATAAGAAATGAACAGGCAGATTTCAGAAAAAATTGGAAAGACTTGTACAAACTGATGCAAAGTAAAATAAGCAGAACCAGGAAAACATTGTACATAGTGTAATGAGGTAAGTGTGTAATGTAATGGTGTAATGATGAACTATGAATGATTCAGTTCTTCTCAACAACACAATACTCCAAGGCAAGTACAAAAAACTCATAAAGGAACATGCTATCCATAGCCAGATAAAGAACTGATGGACACAGAATGTAAATTGAAGCATATATTTTTTTCATTTACTTTATTCTTTCTAATGGACTTATTTCCTTTTTCTCTCCTTCTCCTTCCACAACTGTGACAAATATGTTTTACATAATAGCACATATATAAATTATATCTAATTGCCTACCATTTTTAGAAGAGGGGAGGGAAGGGAGAGGAGAAAAATTTGGAACTCAAAATCTTATAAAAAAAATGCTAAACATTTTTCTCAATATTATTGGGGAAAAATAAAATAATATTAAAATTTTTAAAAATAGACCTGGTATAAAATATTTTTAAATAAAACTGATCAACCCTCCACCCCCCCGCAAAAGGGATTTACTGAGAAGGTATATCAAAAATAGTATTTATAAAAACATTTCCTCCAGCACCCTGGGATGTTCTTTCCCTTTGGACACCCAAGGTCCCTAAGGAAAGTAGGCTGGGGTACAATAGCATTTGAGAATCATATGTTGGGTACGTATGTGGTAAAGAGGTACCTCACAAATCCATGCATGGGAGTCCTTGTCCCCCTTTCTGAAAATATCATGAAGTTCCCCTTAGATGTAACTCTCTCCTACAGTCTTTCCAGAAGCAAGCAATCCTCTCTGTCACAGGGATCAAAATCCCAGGAGCTACCACTCTATTCAGAGGAGTGACTTTCCACATTCATCTCTACATGTCTCCTCTATTATCAATGGTCATTACTACTAGTTCCAACCTCCAATTTTACTTAAATGAGTATTCAGCATTCTAACTTATATGATCACCTGGGTACTCCCTTCTCAGAATAGTCACTCACCCACTATAAGAAAGAATAAATACAAAAGAAAAGCATTATTTTCTAACAGACACCTAACAACAAGGTGGGAGAAAGGACACCTGCTCTCTCTCATCACCCACAGTAGGACTTATAACAGTCACTGGCAGCCTGAAAGGGGGAAATAAAACCTGAGAGATCTTCCAGTAGAATTTTCACCAAGTTCTACTCGTGAACCATTAGGTTTTCTAGATCCACATTAGAAGACTTCATTATCACATAGTACTGACTTCTCAGTCATAAGTTGGCAGAAACTGGCTTCCCAAATTCTATAGGTTCAAGTGTAAACAGGAAGGGAACATTTGTGCATGCTCCATACAACCCACACAAAAAGGCAAATCTGAGGGTTTGCTAAGGACCAAGCTTCCATTGGCCAGTCCCCTATTATATTAGAATAGCATCCATTTTCCTGGACACTGCCAATTCCCTCTTTAGACACCATGAATATATTAGTGACCTTCTGCCATATTCCATCTCCTTATCAAGATTAGGGATAGGAGGAGAGAGCCAAATATATCAAGTAAGCCAAGACACCAAGCCTTTCGTGTGTTTTATATCCTACCATGCCTGTAAACTGCTACAGTAGAATTGGAGACAGAAAGAGTGTAAAGGGAGATGAAAAGACAAAGGAAAACCAGTCTATTCACATTGACAGTCCTTGCTCTATCATTTCCTATAGGATTCCTCTGTCATAGTCTATAGGATGGGCTATACTTCTCTTCTTCCATCATTTACTTCCCCGAGGTGTCACTGTGTGAAAGGAAGAATCCTCCTGCCTCTTGTTTTCCCTAATCTTCCCTTGTCAAGTAACATATGCATCACTCCCTCTCCCTCTGCACTGTTTTGGCAGGTACTTCAAACATCTGTTGCCTGAAGCCAGCTGCAAATAAGCTTCCCCTCATCAAATGACAGGACCAGTAGGCGATATTCTTCCCTTCCCTTCCTTTCTGCCAGCTCTCAGTCTGGGGTCTCTGGGACCAGTCACTTGGATCCTGACAAGTACTGAATAAGCCAAGGGCAGGCGCATCCATCCCAGTAAGTGCATCGCTTTGCTAAAGACACCCCCTTCCCCTTTCCTCCCTAAAATTACACCCAAGTGACCTCCTCCAAAACATTAGTAATTTGTCTTGGAGAACTGCCATACCTACAGCAAACACAGGAAGAATTAGGACACAACATATGCTGCAAAAGCAGCACAAACATGCTCATGTCTTTACTGAACCTAAAATTATTAAGGGGGAACTGAAGGAATGAGAAAAAGAAAGGAGAGGAGAAGAGGGAAGAGGTTCTGATCAGAGCAAAAAACATAAAAGCTCCTCTCTATCCCCAAACTTTTCTTACTCTTGGAATATGAAGAAGAGAAGGAAGAAAAGAAGAAAAAAGAGAAGTCCTTGGAGGAAGGAGAGAGAGAGAGAGAGAGAGAAGGAAGGAAGGAAGGAAGGAAGGAAGAAAGGAAGGAAGAAAGGAAGGAAGGAAGGAAGGAAGGAAGGAAGGAAGGAAGGAAGGAAGGAAGGAAGGAAGGAAGGAAGGAAGGAGGGAGGGGGAGGGAAGGAAGGAAGGAAGGGAGGAAGGAAGGAAGGAAGGAAGGAAGGAAGGAAGGAAGGAAGGAAGGAAGGAAGGAAGGAAGAAAAGCAAAGAAAGAATAAATGAATTGTGTGGATAGGGGATTTATTTATCCATCAGAGACTAAAAGGAATTGGAGGCCTCAGAACAACGGTCTTAAGGTTCACCAGTGGTGGGTGTGTGTACTTTTTCCAATCAATTTCATAAAAGAGAATCAGAGATGTTTAAAAAGATTAAAGAATAAAAACAAACAAACAAAAACAACTCTCCATCTCCAATCTCTTACTGCCCCTGGAATCTTAGGTAATTGGAAAGTCTTAAGATGGAAAAAGGCAAGAAAAGAAAGGAAAAAAAAGAAAGATTCTAACCCCGGGTCAATGTTAGAGAGATTGCTCATCCCCCTTCCCTCTTCCCTGCCATCTTCCTTCCCTAGGAGACATGGCTAAGGATATAGGGATATAAACTAAATCCTGGATTCCAGAGCTACAAATTATGTCCTCCCTGGGTCTTAATTTCTTCCTTCTTAAGGGCCTTTTTAGTTCATCTTTCTAGGATTCTGAGCATTAAGATATTGTTAGGTAAGAATGGTTTTGCTTTTTGACCCAAAATGATTTTGTCAGTATAGGAACCTTCCACAGAGGAGACTCTCTCTACCAGCGAAAATAACCACCTACTATGTAATTTTAACATGTTGTCTGATGAAATGAAGAGTTAAATCACTTGCAAAGGGTCACAAGTCAGGATGTATCAGAATGTATCTGTCACGGGCAGAATTTACCCCAAGTCTTTCTGATTCCCACACCCACTCTTTAACACCGTGCTATATTGACTCTAATTACTGGAAATGCATAAACTCTGCACAAGACCAGGAAAAGCTAGACCAAGGGTTGAGTGGAAACATCCTCCACGAATTCATATTTGCAGTTATCAGTAGCTTAGGGTCTGAGAGTTGCCTGGAGATGTTAAGAGGGTAATTCACTTGTCCCTGGTCTCATAGGCAGGATGTGTTCCAGGCAGAGCTTGAGTCCAGAACTGTTTATTTTAACAACCTGAAGCACTTCTAAAGGTTATTAATATATGAAAATAACTTTTTATTCCCAAATATGTTTGAATTTCACAAGTCCGGTATTTTATACCCAGAGTCATGCTTAGCACTGCCATCCGATAGCATATCTAATGAGGACAAAAGGCTTTAAGTAATCCATTGGTTTTGAAGAGGATAGTGTATCGAGAAGCATAGTGGGCGGTTTTGCTCATTTTTCTTCACCAGGGCCCCTTCTTTTTGGATTTTAATCATATCATGGAGCTTGGCACACAGTAGGCATTTACTAAGCATTCATGGATTGTTTGCTAATAAAAATAAACACCAGAAATACCATCTAGTGTTTACTTTCTTTCCATAGGAAGAGGTGCTCACCTGCTCTTTCCCAATTATTTCAGCAGCAGGCCTACAAATGAATCCGAAATTCCAAAATCTCAATGTTTTTCTTCTTTGACCTATCTTCATTCAGCCTTTGACACTGTCCAATATCCTCTTCTTCCCTTTTTTCTAGGTTTTCACTATATGACTCTCTCTGTATTCCCATTCTACTTGCCTTATCATGCCTAATAAGGCTTCATTGCTGGATCTGCATCCAAGTCACACCCTCCACTAACTATGGGTGTCCTCCAAGGTTCTTTGTTAGCCCTCTTCTTCTTCTAGACCCAAGGTGGGGAACCTTCTGCTTCAAAGCCACATGTGGCCCTCTAGGTCCTCAAGTGCAACCCTTTGAATTCAAACTTCACCGAACAAATCCCATTAACAAAGGGATTTGTTCTGTAAAATTTGGACTAAGTCAAAAGGCTGCACCCAAAGACCTAGAAGGTCACATGTGGTCTCGAGGTCTCACATTCCCCATCCCTGTTCTATACTATTTTTGCTGGTGATCTCATCAACTCCCATGAATTCAATTATTGTCTTTATGTTGATGAGTCTCAGATCTATTTACCTACCCCTAACTTATCATATGACCTCTGATTTTACATCTCCAAGTGCCTTTTGAAAATGTCAAACTGGATGTCCCATAGACATATTAAATTCAACAGGAAATGGTCCAAAACTAACCTAATTGGTTTTTGCCCCCAAGTACTCCTCTCTCCCTAACTTCCTATTATTCTCAAGGGTACCACAATCTTCCTAGTCATCTAGTTTCACAACCTATGAATTATCCTCAATTCTTCACTCTCTCACAACTGTTACCACCAATATCCAATTCCTGTGAATTCTATCTTCACAACATTCGTGTATGCTCCCTTGTACAGGCCCTTATCACCTTACACCAGGATTGCTGAAATAACCAGCTGACTGCCCTCTTTGCTTAAAGTCTCTCCTCACTCTAGTCCAGGGGTGGGGAACCTGCAACCTCAAGGCCACATGTGGCCCTCTAAGTCCTCAAGTGCAGCCCTTTGACTGAATAAGAGCTGTACTTGAGGGCCTAGAGGGCCACATGTGGTCTCAATCAAGGCCAAACTTTCCCCACCCCTACTCTAGTCCGTCTTTCACTCAGCTGACAAATTGATCTTCCTGAAGCATAGGCCTGACCAAATCATCCCCCTATTCTATCACCTCCAGTGTTTCCCTGTCACTTCTACTATCAAATTTAAAATCCTTTTTTTGGCTTTTAAAGCTTTTCATAATTTGAAGCCTTCCTATCTTCTCAGTCTTCTTAGACCAGGTTCCCCTCCACATACTAGCTGTTCCTTTTCACTGACTGTCCCCCCAGTCCTGAAATTCTCCCCTTCTTCATCTCCATCTCTTGACTTCCCTGGATTCTTTCAGATGCCAACTAAAATCTCAATCTTCTAGAAAAAAACCTTTTTCACTCTTTCTTAATATTACTACTTTCCCTCTTTAATTGTTTCCAACTAATGTTTTCATGTCTTTTGTTAGTTAGCATGTAGTTGTTTCTCTGTTGTTTCCCCCATTAGAGTGTGAGATCCTTGAGGGCAGGGGCTGTTTTTGCCTTTTTTGTATTCTCAGCACTTAACACAGCATCTGGCACATGGTAAATACTTAATAAAATGCTTGTTGACTTGACCATGGTGGGAAAGGGAACACACCAGCCTAACTCATTCCAGGACAAGGTCACTTGAGCAAGAAGCTCTGTCCACCAACAATTATTCACAGCTGCGGGAAGAAGAGTTTTAGGCCCCAAGGAAGGAAGAGCAGTGTTCTGTGTGGGAGGAGAGGATCAGTACACCCCAGGCGCCTCTAAGTCAGAGGAGCTCCCTAAGGGGAGGAAGTCTGTGTATTTCTACAGCAAAAGCTCAGTCTCCCTGCTGGGCTCACCCCAGAGTAACTTTTCCTGGACAGTGCTTTGCTCCAAAATCTTTGACCCCAGGCACAGCTCTTTGAAAAACTGTTTAGAGAAAAACTTTTCTTTTCTTTTCTTTAAAACCAAATTAACAAGCATTTACAGACTTAATGAAACTGAATTTGGGTTTTATTCAAACAGGGAAGATTAGGTAGAATGACAATCTTAGAGTATATAAGATTAAATTCCTAGATTATTCTAAGAAATTTTTCTTTGAAATTTTAGAAAAAGAAGAGTCAGTATGATACTATGGAGTGGGGTATGGGGAACCAAGGGTCTCTTTCAAGCCCTCTTATTAACTGAGTCATTTTTAGTCGTGTCTGACTCTTCATGACCCCAATTGGGGGTTTTCTTCCCAAAGATACAGGAGTAGTTTGCCCTTTCCTTCTCTATCTCATTTGACAGATAAAGAAACTAAGGCAAACAGGGTTAAATGACTGAATATCTGAGATCAGATTGGAATGAAGATGAGTATTCTTGACCCCAGGCCCAACACTCTACACACTGTGCCACTTAGCCACCTTTATCATTAACTAGCTGCATGACTTTAGGCAAGCCATTGACCCTTTCTAGTTCTCATTTTCCTCATTTGTGAAATGAGAGAATTGAACTACATTACTTCAAAGGTTCTTTCTACCTCTAAGATTATGCTATTTTTGTGAAATTCATCTTCCTTCTTCTCAGTTTTCCTCCATAAGAAAAGCATTTCCTTTTGTGGATAGATTGCTGAACTTAAAGTCAGGAAGACCTGAATTCAAATCCTGTTTCAGACATTTACTAGCTGTGTGGCTCTGGTGAGTCACCCTCTCAGCCTCAGTTTTCTCACCTGTAAGATGGGAATAACAATAACATCTACCATACAGGGGTGCTGAGAAGATTAAATGGGATAATATTTATAAAGTATTTTGTAAACCTTGAAGTGCTATATAACTGTTACCTGCTATTTGCCTTGCAGCCCGAGAGTCCAAAATAAGGGAATTTGGGATGACACGAAGTTTCATGAAGTGGGGGAGAAGGATGTCTTGACACCAAAAAAAAGTAATCTCTCTCTCTCTCTCTCTCTCTCTCTCTCTCTCTCTCTCTCTCACCCCCACCCCCTCCCACTCTCAGAATAACTATAGGGCAATCTCCAAAAGGGATTTTAGGTGTAGAGTGTCTATGTTCACCTCAAAATGTGGAGAACACAGAAGAGTCTGGTCTTAGGAAAACATTCTCAGTGTACATTAAAGATATAAAGTATAGGATAACTGTTTATTTCACTTTCACACAAAATGATTAAGTTGCTAAAGAGTCATAGAAATCTGTAAAAAGTGCAGAAAACAGGACATATTAAATAATTCATTACGTGTATTATACTCTGCCCCTAGAAGGTAAAAGCGGTGACCAGATATTTCCCATTTACCTCAGACCTGTACTAGGTGAGCAACTCATTACGTGAAGGAAGGAAGGAAGAGAGGGAGGAAAGAGAAAAAAGGAAGGAAGGAAGGAAGGAAGGAAGGAAGGAAGGAAGGAAGGAAGGAAGGAAGGGAGGGAGGGAGGGAGGGAGGAAGGAAGGAAGGGAGGGAGGGAGGGAGGGAGGGAGGAAGGGAGGGAGGAAGAATGGAAGGAGGAAGGGGGAGGAATGAAGGGAAGAAGGGAGAGAGGAAGAGAGCAAGGAGGGAGGGAAGAAGAAAGAAGGAAGGAAGGAAGGAATTTTGTGTTTAAAATGTAATGAAGCACTTGTAAAACATAAAATGCAATAAAGATAACTTTACTGGTGACAAAGGATAAAAAGGCTATGATCAGAGGCTGTGCTGGCAAAAGTTTAATAATTAACTACCCAGGGGGGAAAAATGTATTCAAGATACACTTTTAAGTTAAACATTTTCTCCATCATTTTCGTAAGTCTAGCCATTTAAACAAGCAAAAAATCAAATTTGTAACATTTGCATATTTCTAAGGTACAAATGCTCACACTGAACGTTTAATAATCAACTCTCCCAAGCCAGTTGGAACAGGTTCCAGCATAGCCCTTTATACAATTCCTAAGTTTAAAAAAAGACAATAATTTATATAAAATGCCTGTTTTCCTGAATTCCTATTCTACCTTTGCCCCACAACTGACTACATTAAGTTGGAAAGCCAAGTCCCTGGTGCAATAGAATACTATTAAAGCCTGTAGCCCCAGCACTTAGCACAGAGCAAGCATTTCCATAACAGCCTTTTCATTCATTAATTTATTTGTGCAATCATACACTGGTACTTATGGATGGGAATAGCTATGAATGATATAAAATTCATTTTAGTTTCTTCAGCTACATACATATAATCTAGCATATTGTGCCCAATCAAAACTCCCAATCAACTCCATTGGAAGCCTGGGACCTATTTTTAATTGTGTGTGTGCTTATTGGGGTTTTAAGTGTTCTGGATAATTCCGTTTACATGCAATGGAATATTTTTGTTGTTCAGTCATTTTTAGTGTCTCCTACTCTTTGTGATCCCATTTAGGGATCCTGAAAGAGATACTGGAGTGGTTGGTCATTTCCTTCTCTAGCTATTTTTTATAGATGAGGAAACTGAGGTAAACAAGGTTAAGTGATAATAACAACCAAAGTTCAAAAATAAATCTTTTTTTAAAAAGAGTTCAGGAGGGAACCTAAAAGCAAATTAGATATTTTTGTCATTAGTTTATCAAAGTTAATATAGGGCATAAGGATAGAAACTGGACCTGATATTTCACTGGTATAGGGACAGTCTAGATAAGGAAATTCCTTTGCAAGTCACCATCCTCTCCTCAATTTAGAGTTGCAGATTGCCTAGGGCACTGAGAAGTTAAGTTGCTTGCCCAAAATACTCAGATTTTATATGTGGTTGTTTACTTGTTTTTCAGTTTCACCCAACTCTTTGTGACCCTATTTAGGGTTTTCTTGACAGAGATACTAGAGTGGTTTTCCATTTCCTTCGCCAGCTCACTTGACAGATGAGGAAACTGAGGCAAACGGGGTTAAGTGACTTGCCCAGGGTCACACAAGCTAATAAGTTTCTGATGCCAGATTTGTACTCAGGAAAATGAATACAAATCTGACTCCAAACCCAACATGCTATCCACCATGGCACCTAGCTGCCCTATGTGTCAAAGGTAGGACATGAGACCAGGTCTTCTTGGCTCTGAGATCAGTTCTCTATCCACTATGCCACACAAGTTATACCTGTTTTGAAACAAATTATAAATAATAAAGTGTGCAGTTTTATATGGATTTATTTGTGTATTTCAATACTTATTTTGTTATTTAATAAGTTCAAAATAAAAATGCTAATCTTTTTTTTTTTAAATGTGGATTCCCAAAATAGGTTCTGAAAAAGAAAATCTCTGATCCTAAGTACTAAGGACATGTAAAAAGGTGTGACATACTAAACAGTAGGATTTTAGCGCAAGAAAGGGCCTGAGGGATCATTAAATCCACCATCACTCCTTTTTTTAACAGATGAGGAAACTAAGTCGTTACAAGTGAAGTGACTTAGCCACATTCATCGAAGAAGCAGTCAAAATTTGAACCCAGACGCTTTGTTTTCAGCTCAATGGCTCTTTCCTCTATACTAACATAGTAGTACAAATTTGAGGGTTTGAAAATCTAAGAAAAAAAAAGTACTGTCAATCTACAATTTAATTTGTTTCTGTAACATAAACGCTGGACAGAAATAATAGTGATTGGTCACCACACTCAAGCCCAAAGCTAAACCTATTAGAGGCAACGTAATACAGTGGAGAGGTTGCTAGATTTGGAATCAATATACCTTAATTCAAAATCCGAACTGCCACTTTCTATTTGTGTGATCTTGGGCAAATGACTTAACCTTTTGGGACTTCAGTTTCTTTTTCTGTAAAATTAGGAATTGGATGAAATGCCTTTATAGTCCCTTCCAGCTCAAATCTCTCTGTGTCTCTGTCTCTGTCTCTCCATATATATGTATATATGTGTGTGTATGTATATACATACACATACAGAGATATACATATATACATATATATGTATTTGCATATATATGTGTGTATGTATACATATATATGCATATGTATGCATATATATGTATAATCCTTTAATCTTCTGAAATAAGGCATTTTCTCCTAGACTTAACCTGATGTCAACACATCTGAGGCTTGAGTCAAAAAGTGAAAGCATATGCATAAATACCCTCCACCCACATCCAACTCACCCAGGAGCCTTGCCCTGGTTGAGTCACCCACGAGTAGCTGGGTATGAAGGGTATGGAGTCATGTCATTCCAAATACATAGCTCACAGAGAGCTCTGCCAATTGCCCCTGCCTTGTTGGTCATCAAAATCACATAATTTCAGTCTCTCCATCGAGTCATAGAGACAAAGTTTAGGGAAAGGTAACCAAGCAGCCAGGGTATACTTGAATTAAGGTCAATTTGATTTTATTCAATTTAAGAAATATTTATGAGACACCTACCATGTGCAAAGCATTCCCCTAAGTCCTGAAGATCATGCAAAGCTGAATAAGACAGTATTTTGAACTTAGCTCTTAAAATATGATTGCTGAAAGAAGGAATCATAGGGATTCTATTCTCTAACAATTTATAGTCCAGTAGGGAATATGAGTTCCATATGAGTGACACTGTGGGAAGGAGATGCCATGATTTGGTTGAAAGAACACTGTATTTGGAATCAGGAGGTCTATGTTTAGAATCCAACTCTGAAGTCTTCTACCTGCATGACATGACACTGGAAAAATCATTTAACTCTTTGGGGCTCAGTTTCCTCTGTAAGATGAAGGGTTTGGCCTTATGAGAAAAAGACCTAAAAATAATTTTAGTTCAATGGTGAAATAAATGACTAAGCTAACATTTATATAGTACCTACTATGTGCCAGCTACTATGTTAAGCACATTACAAATATCGTCTCATTATATCTTCACAACAACCCTGGGAGGTAGATGCTATTATTATCCCCATTCCATAAATGAGGAAAACACAACAAGCAATGGTTAAGTGATTTTCTCAGGGTCACACAACTAATAAATGTCTGAGGATGAATTTGAACTAAGGTTCTCCCTACTCCTCCAGGCCCAGCACTCTAGGTGACCAGAATTTAAGCTCAGATCTTCTGACACCTGGGCTAAGCACACTTTTTACTATGCCACATTGCCTTGTAAACACAATGAACTAAATTGAATTATAGTTTCAAATGGTCATTCCAATGCCACAGTCCTTTCCCCTTTTCCACATTTTGCTGTGTCACCTTAGCCAGTCCCCTTATTTAAAGATGTGGAAACTGGGACCCACAGAGTGAAATCGACTTGCCCAAAGATTACACAGATTATGAGTAGCTAAATCCTGGATTTTAGCCCACATCTTCCATCTCTAAATCAAGTGTTCTTCCCACTACACTAAGCTGAATACAAGCAAGATTTACAGAAATCCCAAGCATATTTAGCAGCTACTAGAAGTATATAGTAAGTGTGGAGTGATTGGAGCTTTGCCAGGGTGCTGAATTTAGGGGGTGCTGATAGTACTCGCAAGTCTTCAGCAACATATAAACAATAGACTTTAACATGTTGCAATAATTATTAGCTTAAATTAGATGCTACCAGATGGTGAGTCAGGTGATTTTCTCCCCCTACCTCCTGTTTTTCATCTAGGGGCAAAGATGAACCAGAACCATAGACTCAATACCAGAGCTGATGTTGAGACCCAGATCCCTGCCCAGACCAGCAGTGAGGAGTCTCTCAGAGGGGCTAGGGAGTGTGAACTCAGTGCCCAGAACCCTAAGTGTGGGGTCTCTCAGAATAGATTATGGATATAGTCTACTGCCTAGAAAAGCAGTTCAGGGGACAAAGGTAGTTAGGGACACAGCATCAGCTCTTAGAGATCCCAGTTCATCCAAAAACACAGTGGAAGAATGACTAAACAAAAAAACATAAAGAATTTTGAACTTGGAGTCAGGAGGACCTGAGTTCAAATCTTGTTTCAGACACTTACTAGTTTTGTGACTCTGTGATGTCATCACTTAATTTCTCTAAACTTCAGTTTCCCCATTTATAAAATAAGAATAATAAGTATGTACCTTCCAGGGTTGTTGTTAGACTCAAATGAGATAACATATGTAAAGCACTTTGCAAATCTTAAAGTATTATAAAAATACTCACTAGTAAGCCAAGAATGCCTAGAAACAACCTCCAACTAGGAAAATAACTACAAAAGATCTACAAGCAAAGCCTTGAAGAAAAACACAACTTGAACATAAAATCAGTTAGAACACATAAATAATTGATGCAAGAGTTTTTAAAATATTATAAATTAAATGAGAGCGAAAGAAGAATTAGAAATGATAGTTTTCCCAAGTAACAAACTCCCTGAAAATTTGAATGGACCAACTGAAGTTAATGACTTCATGAGACAACAAGAAATATTCAAAAAAAAGTCCAAAAAAAATTTTAAAATCAGGAAAAAATAGTTCAACTACCTTGCATCAAAAACAACTGGACTGGAAAACAGATCAAGGAAATAAAATTGAAGCAACTATTGATTGCTTTAAAAAATGCCTGAAAGTCAAAACCAAAAAGAGCAGGGGAGGGGGACTAGATATATTTTAAAAAATTGTGGGGGGGGGAGGGGGAACTGCCTAGATCCCTTAGAACCAGAAGGCAAAGTTAAAAAAAAAAAGTTAATTGTTTACTTCCTGAAAGAAACTCTAAAGGAAAGCTCCCAGGAAAATCATAGCCAAAATTTAGATCTTTCAAGTGAAAGAAAAAATATTGCAAGCAGCCAGAAAAAAGAGCTCAAGAGCCAAGGTAACATAAGCAGAATCATACAAGATTTAGCAGCGTCTACTATAAAGAAGCAGAAATCATGGAATACTATATTCCAAAAGGCAAAAGATATACAATTACAACCAAAACTAACTTACCTAGTAAAACAATATAACATTCCAGGGAGGAAAATGGACCTTACATGAAATTCCAAGCACATCCAAGCATTCCTGATGAAAAGACTGTGGCTGAGTAGAAATTTTGAAATACACAGACGTAAAAAGAAACATTATAAAATAAATACCAGTGAGCAATTAGAAAAAAAAATTTATGAAGCATTTACCTTCTAATGGGTGGGGACATATGACACTAATCTACTTTGAGAACTATAAATGTCAGTAGAAATTTAGAGGAAAGGGGCGGAGCCAAGATGGCGGAGTAGAAACAGCTCGTCCAAGCCTCTCTGCCCCCAGATTCTCCACAAACTATGTAAAAAAGGACTCTGAAAATCTTCTGGAGCCCCAGCACCCACAGAACGACACAGAGAAGCTAACCTCCCGCTGAGGACAGCCCAGCACCCTGCAGGAAGGACCAGCGCAGTGGTCTGGGAGCCGGCAGCGCGCAGAGCGCAGGAGCCGAGCCGAGCCCAGGTCCACGTGAGCCGAGGTTTTAGCCCCAGGGCGGCAGGGCCAGCAGCCGGCTGGAGGAACCCCAGAACACCAGGAACTGTGGAGACGCCAGAATTATCAACATAGACTTGCCTAGGACAAAGTAAGAGGTTAGTGTCCTATGGACTTTGGGACCTGTATTTGGGGAATGCGTCAGCTCCCTCCCTGGGGGCTAGAAGCTGCTGAGGAGACACGCCACTGTGTAGTTTTCAGAGGCATTTCCGGCTCCCAGCCTACAAATCGTGGGGAGATCCAGCGATCAGTCTTGGGGGGTAATCGCTCTTGCTTTAACCTCCCTGGATCTGGATTGTGATCTAGGGTGGAAGTTGTGGGTGGGTTTACAGCTTGCCAGAAACGGAAGTTGCCCCCCACACGTTTGGGACGAAAATTCCTCTATCTGGCCTTAAAGCCATAGTGTGGCAACAAGCCCAAAAGTCAAGTAATTAAGTGGCAACATGCCAAGGCAAAGGAAACAGAAAAATGCAACCCTAGACTCCTATTTTGGGGGCATAGAGTGGGAAAAGGACTGTGAGGTCAGAAGTCCTGCTCCAAAAGCCCCAGGGGAAAACATGAGCGGGTTGCAGGCCATAGAGGACCTTAAGAAGGACTTTAAAAATCAAATAAGAGAAGTGGAGGAAAAATTGGAAAGAGAAATGAGAAGGATGCAGGAAAAGTATGAAATGAGGGTCAACAGCCTGACTGAGGAAAACAACACCTTAAAAAATAG
>WOXC01001776.1:0-68984 GCA_011680675.1 Gymnobelideus leadbeateri
TATCATTCCCCAGTAAATTACTTTCTATTTACACTATATTATACATTTACCTATATGTATATTTGCTGTTTCTACCTAAGAAAATGAAAGTTTGACTGAAGGGACCCTTTTCCTTCTCTTGTATCCCTAGTACCGGGCACATTGTCTCAGGCACTTAGTAATGCTTCTTGGATGAATGAATAAATGGATGGATGGATGGATGGATGGATGGATGGATGGATGGACGGACAAATGAATTCTTGGGCTTATATCCCAGTTCTCCTACTGACTATTCCTATGATCTTGATCAAATTACTCCCCTTCTTCTCTGAGCCTCAGATTCCTTATCTGTAAATGAGAAGCTTGGATTATATGAGTGCTAAAGTCATTTCTAGCTCTGATAGCTTATGCTTTTATGATTCCTTCTAATAATTGGAGGAGGGCTGGAATAGACTCTTCCCTTTTTCCTCCTCCAACAATCTCTTGGCCTTGTGAATATAGGCCCTTATAGGTATGAGGTCACTGGAAGGCTATGTGGGGGCTTCATCCTGCTGGCAGTGACTCCAGGCTCTCCATCAAATCAGTATGTCTTTGATTATAGTCCAGGACAGAGGTCCTTAGTGACCAGTTGAAAACAGTCTCAGGTCATTTCAACATTGGTTCACTGAAATGGGCTCCCTGGGAGTTTCTATAATAGGGGCTAATTTTTGGCCTGTGTTTCTCAGATGACCCAATCATTCACTTCACCACATTTTCTGGAGAATTCATGGCTATTGAGGTGGGTTACCCTCCACTAGGGAAAGTCTTTGACATTACACAGACAAGACAGCTTTAAGTGTTGGAAAATATTTCCAAAAGTTGACTCCACCCACACCTCTGAAATTGCAGGCACTGATAAACTCATAAAGATACTTTTTTGAGGAAGGCTCTACATAGAACATCACCCATTGAACAAGAGAACCAAGCTATGCAAGAACCACCCAAAGAATGGGAGATACTTAGCATGAATAAGAGGAAACAGAGAGGACATGACTATTGCCTTCAAATATTTGAAAAACTGTCATGTGAAAGAGAGATAATATTCAATTTTCATGGACCGAGAGGGCAGAAGGAGGGGCAATGGCAGGGAGATATCAGAAAAATAATTCAATATGAGGAAAAAATATGTTATGGACTAGTACTGTCTCACAGTGGAAAGGAATAACTTGAGATATAATAATCTGCCAATGGTTGGAGGTATTCAAACAAATACTGGACAACCACCAGTCAGGGATTATAGGATCACATATTTGGAGCTAAAAAGGACCTTCAAGGCCACCTAATCCAATCCCCTTATTTGAGGACTGAGGTCTCTAAATTACTTAAGTGACTAGCCCAGGGTCATACAGACAATAAGTGAAATATCCAGTGTTGGATTTTTCCATTTTCTCTGACTCCAAAGTCTCTCTTTCCACTGTACCATGCAGAAGAAACTGAGGCCCATTGAGGTTAACTCACTTCCCATGGTCACAGAGGTAAGAATGGAAGAGAAAGAATACAAAATTGGGTCCCCTCACACCAAAACTAGCATTGTGTCCTCTGTATCACCTTGGGATTCTTATATTGGATAGAAGATTGGACTAAATAATCTCTATGGGCCCTTTTAGGTATTCAGAGATTTTCTTATATTTTTGTTGTTCTTTTGAAAATAATCATAAATTTACCAACATTAGATATAGCAGTTTTTGCCACTGCAAATGTACACACACACACACACACATACACATATACACACACACGTTCAGTTTTAAATGAATGAATGAATGAATAAAAAAGCGTTTAAGGGCTTATCATGTGGTAAGAGCTATGCTAAGTTCTGGCAATCAAATACAAGCAGGTAAGACAATTATTTTCCTCAGATATTTCATGTTATAACAGGGTAAGACAACCCACATGAAGGAATGTGTGGCAGGGAGGGATGTTTGGGGTATAGAAATAAGTGTGAGTGGAGAGTAGAGTCATAGCAACAATTTATTGTCATGTCCTTAAACAGCTAACATGATGGTGGTATAATGACTGTTCTTAGGGGATACAGCAGATAGAACGTTGGATGTGGAAACAGGATGACCTGTGTACAAACCCAGCTCCAGATGCTTACTAGCTCTTTGAGCCTTGGAAAATTATTTAAGCCTTCTCTTCATCCATGATATATGGATAATATCTAGCATACAGTATTATTACTAGGAGCAAATGAGATCACATAAAGTACCATGCAAATGTTAGTTAATAAAAGTAGAGGCATAGCTTGGAGATGGCTGGGCTAGATAGAGTGAATACTCACCAAACAATGATAGCATGGCAGCTTGGGACTGGAGGTGGGGTATAAAGAATAGACAGTATGGTTTAGGATTGGCCATGGTGTCAGCAAGCTGTGGGTGCTTAGAGAGATGATAAAGTTATTCATTTCTAGTCTTATCTATTGATGATTTTTCTGTACCATTGATTGATATCGGGACCATATGATTTGTTCTGGGCTTGGTAATATGGCCTGGCTCCTTGGAGTCCTCTCAAGTTAAAGGAAGGTTCTATATACAAGGTACAGTCAATCAATCACAAATTCTATTGCAGTTAATTCAGTCACCAAGAATAAGCCCAACCATAGTAGAGAAGGAATAACAATCCCTCGAATATTACAAAGTATTTTTATAACAATTTGCAACATAGGTTGGACAGGGAATATTATCTCCATCTCATGGAAGGAACCAAGGGTGAGGGCAATTAAATGATTTGCCCACATTCACAATGAAAAGGTGACTCTTTTTAGAACTAGGACATCAGAGATTTTAGGTCCAGAAGAGATCATACTATGCATTGAAGTCCATATGAACAGGGTCAATTTATTATTTATATTTTGTATTTCTCTCAACAGTTAGCTCTGCTATGTCCATAGCAAATGATTAGCATTTTTATTTAACGAATGAATTCTACTCCAATGATTATCTACCCCAACCTCCTCCATCCCTATTAATAGATAAGGAAAGTGAAGAACATATAGGTCAAAGTTCATATTAAGAAAGCATGAGAAAATCAGTGGCACCCTTCTACGAATTAACTTCTGGTTCCTGCTCTGATGCAGTTAGAATTCCAAAGCCAAACCTAACACAAGACACAGTGGAACAAGCACTGAATCCTCTATCACTTGGTAACCCCTTGCCTTTGAGGTTTATGCTTTTCACATTTATCTCCCAATCAAAATCTCAGTAGCTGTTGTCTACAAAGACCCAGTCACTCCCCTTCCTTACTCAATGATTTGGGTACCTGGCTTATAATTTTTCTCTTCCCTGACTCCTGCCCTCACACTACAGGGACTTCAATAGACATATTGATTCTCCCTCAAATATAGCAACTACTCAATACCCCAACCTACTCACCTTTCATGAGCCACTCTTCCACTCCATCTCAGCCACACACCAAAATAGTGCTGCCCTCGATCTTGCCATCACCCACAAATGTACCCCCACCAAGCTCAAGAATTCTGAAATATCCTTACCTGAACGTAATTTGACTTTTCACTTCTCCCTTTTCCTTCCTCGATATAGACTAACTCTTCACCCACATCATGACCTCCAGTTTCTTGACCCCTCAATTCTATCCAAGGCCATCTTCCCATGAACAGCCACTCTATCCTCTTCTCCCCATCTTGACCCCTTCGTGAACTAATTCAACTCTACAGTCTTCTGCTCTCTTGAATCCCTAGCACCCTCATCATATCACCCATTATACTCAATCAAACCCCAGGCTTGTATCCTCCCCACCATTTGTCACAGTCTCACACACATACAGCTGAATAAAGACAGAAAATGCACTGAGTGCTGACTGTATCTGCTACAGATTTTTATTTGTTGTTGTTCAGTTGTTTCAAACATGCCTGACTCTTCATGATCTTGACAAAGATACTAGAGTGGTTTGACATTTCCTTCTCTAGCTCATTTTACAGATTAGGAAACTGAGGCAAGCAGGGATAAGTGATTGGATCAGGGTCACGTGACTAGTAAATGTCTGAGGTGAGATTTGAACTCAGGCCCTCCTGACTCCAGGCCTATCTGCTGTGCCACCTAGTTGCCCCAAATTAATGTTATACAACTTCCATTGTGCCCTCACTGCTGCTGGGCAATCCTACTTTACCTTTCTTATCAACTCATCGTTCCACTCTCCACAGCAGCTCTTCCAAATCTTCTCAGCCCTCCTCAGATCTCCCATGACTCCCCTTTCCCTCACCCTTTCAGCTGAAAAACTGATCTAGGGGAGCCATCTGGGGCTCCGACCCTAACTGGATTTACTGGTCCAGTGCTGGTTGAATCATACAGTTTTATAATATTAGAGTTCAACTAAGGGACATTATGATACAGTGCACTGTAACTAGTTTGGAAAAAGGATATTCTGACATTATATCCTAATTCAAATATAAGTGTGTGACCATAAGCAAATCTCTCAGCCTCTCTGGCCTTCTTTTACTCCATCCATAAAATGGGGATAAAAATATCTGTATTTATCTACCTAAAAATATTGTTGTGGGGCACAAACAAGGTAATGAAAGTGTTACATAGCCATATGTTTTCCTTTTCTCAGTAGAGAGGTAGGGAGTAGGAATGGAGAAAGGCAGGCAAGAAGCATGTATTAAGTGCTTACTACATGCCTAACAATTAGACCCTGGGGTTACAAAGAAAGGCAAAAGCATGGTCCCTGGCCCTGGCGGAGACAACTCGCAAACAATACATCTATGAGACATGGGACAAATTGGAAGTGATGCGCAACCCCAGAAAGCAGACATGTCTGCCTAATTTTTCCCCCAGGCATCAGACCCTGTATCCTTCATGGTTGCCTCCCTCAATGGTCCTTAGTAATCATTAACAACTCTACTTGGAAAAGGGCTAAGTCAAGTAATTGTACTTTTTACAACTTTCACCCTGGGCGGCTGTTCCACTTCAGCAGCCCTGACATGTCCTTTATGGCAGGAGGCAAAACAAACAGGCCCCAGCCTAGGCCTGGGGAGGCCAGAGAGGAGAAGCTAGAAACAAAACACAATTTACTTACGATTAAAGTGCTGAGACGCTTAAAGCCATTACATTTCAGTTAGCGGCTAAGTGAAAATGTAACTACTTTATATATTTCACCAAAATTAAACTTAAACCTACAGAATTAGGTTTATTAATTTCTGTCAGGACTCAATGGGGAAATAAGAATAGCCATTCATTAAGGGCACACAATTACTGGAGACAAAAATGAAGGCCTGCACTATTAGCCATAATAAAACTGTTGAACACTGAGGAAATTTTCATTAAATATAATCCGTTCTTTATATTACTACACTTAATCCTTGCTGTCTACTTCTGTGTTTCCTCCAACCTATTTAATTTTATTACTTAACTTTTTATAAATGTTTCTTAATATAATTATGATTAAATATGGGGGGGAGGGGAGAGGATAACGTTATTCTCTTTAAAAGAAAAGTCCCCTCCCCCACTCCTTTGAAAAATGGTTTTTAGAAAGACTAAGTACTAAGTAGGCCTTCATTATTATGTCAAGGTCCAAATAAGAGAGAAGAGAATCAGATAAATAAGGAAGAAACACGCCTTTCGGCAGTTGCCTTCTAGGGCTTTACATTAGTCATTTTTAAAAGTTCTCTGCCTTACTAAAATTGTCTGTAAATATTTGCAGGGTCAAACCATGTAATTATCAGACATGGATCCCCAAATGATATTGTTCACACCATGGCAAAATACACGTGTTATTCATTCTGATGCTCATCTCAAGCCTGGCTAATTCTCTTGCTGGTTCTATGTACTTTGGGGGATGATTCAATAAGTCTGCTACTAGAGAGAGAGAGAGAGAGAGAGAGAGAGAGAGAGAGAGAGAGAGAGAGAGAGAGAAAGAGCTAACAATTTGATGCTAGGGGTAGGATTATCCAACATCTGAGGGCAGAATTGATCATGTGATTAAAACCATGAATGGAAGAGAAAGGTCAGGCTCCCTAGAGAGGTGGATGGACAGTGCAGGGGGAATAATGAAAATTGTCCATATCTTTTTTTTTTTTTTTGCAGAGACAGTGTGGTTGACTTGGGAGGCCTAGGTTCTAGTTTCAGCTTTTCCATTTATCTTCTTCTTAACACCTGGTATTTAATTTCAACTTTCTTTTCCTTATCTTTAAAATGAGCAGAGCCAAGAGAACATTGCATATAACAACAATGTTGTGTTAAAAACAATTTTGAGTGACTGTCATTTTGACGATTATAGATACCCAAATTAAATATTAAGGACATATAAATGAAGGCACTACTGCATTCAGAGAAAGGATGGATAAATAGAATTATGTATAGAAGAATTTTACATATATATGTACACACATATTTGTATCTGATGGTAGCATCTCTACAGTGGGGGGGGAGGGAGGAAAACAAGGAAAAACAGTTATATAATGACTTTATTATATATTAAAAGGAATAGTAAGTTATACATAATATATTTGCCATTTCGTGCACAGCGTTTTTTTTTTCTGTTCTACTATGTTAAAGCAATGTTTGCTTTATTTCTTAAGTTTAGAATAAAATAAATGAAAAATTTTAAAAACTGAATAAACGTTAAGAAAAAATAATGCCTATGCTACATAAACCATATTATACTATGGATATGTATTATATCATATAAAAGTATTATCTCCACATTAGCCTGTTTATATCTTATTAAAAAGAAGTTTTTACATTTTGCCTCACCCCTTTAGGTGGACAGTTTTTCTTCAACTTATAGTAATAGAGATCTTTCTGCAGCACTTAGAGGTTCAATGACTTATGCTAAGTAACCAGTCAATACATACTAAAGTCAAAACTTGAACAGAATGGATCTCTATCCGTGACGATATGCAATTTTATGTAAGACTCTAGGTTTCATATACAATTCAATTTTTATGCTCTTCAGTATAAAGATTCACATAAGTTGATGTCAAATTCATAATTTTAAAAGAATATTTTTTTTTTGCTTTTTGGAGGGCAATTGGGGTTAAGTAACTTGCCCAAGGTCACACGGATAGGTTTTAGTTTGTGTGTGTGTTAAGTGTCTGAGGTCGGATCCGAACTCAGGTCCTTCTGACTCCAGGGCCGATGCTCTACTCACTGTGCCACCTAGCTGCCCCAAAAGAATACTTTTTAAAGAAATGTTAACTATAATAAACAAGCAAGATGAAGAAATTAAGGTCAGTTCTTGAGCACAGGAAATGAAGAGGTTAAAATATATTTTCAGAGAATATGATGGCATATTTAGTAAACTTGAGACTAAAATAAATAATTGAGATAATAAATGGCTTCTGAAAGAGAGTGGGATATAAGATAAACCCACAGAAATTCTCAGCATTTCTATAGATTGCTAGCACAAACCAAAATAAATTAATGGAAAGAAAAATACTTCATCTTCCAAAATCTGTGATTTCATCAGTGTGGGTACTCCCTCTTCCCCCATTCCCAATCAACACAGATGGCAACCCCTCCATCACTCAGTAGACAATTTTTTTTACAGTTGATTGGCCAAATTTTTTAGAAAGTCCAAGGGACTGAAAGGGAAAATTCATCATCCTGAAACCAGTGTAGTGATGAGTCTTTCTGAATTTAGCTAAACTACTTTTTATAAGGCACGCACAATCTGTCAGCAGGTCCATACATCCTTTCATATACCTTACAGTATGATTGAAATCTGATAGGATTTGCCTTCTGACAACATAGCTCTTGTAAACCCAATAATATTTCCTCTTGATGAGAAGTCAAGAAGGACTTTGGAGAAAGAAAAAAGAAGAATTGTATTTAAAATAATTTTTAAGGTCTTGAATACTTGACATTTTAATCTCTCAAGATATACAAAAGATCTTTATAAAGCCATCTATTGTTTTAATCTAAATGTGAACATTAAATAATTGGCACAATATTCAATGTTATGGCTGGTTCATGCCAATATATTAAAATTTTATAATATAGGAATTGATGTAACACTAATTAAAATACCAATGGAATAGTGCATATAACTAAAGTATTAATGAAATTCATTGGAAGAATAAATTGAAAAGAATATCAAATGAAAATATCAACAAAAATAAAAACAAGGAAGTTGGAATTAACATTGCCAAAAAATTATATTGTAAAACAGTAATTAGCAAAACTATCTGGTGTAGAATACTTTGGCATTTTAAAAATCTGTAATTTTATCAGTGAGGACATTTCCTCTATAAACACAAATACTAAATAGACTATAATATCTGTAAATATAAATATTTTCAAGTGTTAAATGAATAAAATCCTATGTGAACCATAGCCATGACTTTTAAACTTCAAAAGTAAAAGAAAAAAAAGATTATCAAATGAGATAACAATTATTAAAGTCAAGTTATCACATGACTATACAGTCCTATAGAGTCATCTCCTATCATCCTGATGAATATCTGGTCGCTGGATCCACATGGCTATGGAGGAGAACTTGAGGTTGGTAACTTTGCACAGCCCTCCCTCACTCAAATCAAAATCAACTGCAAGTCACAACATCATTCTCCTAATACCATGGTCCTCTTCAAAAATGAAGGACAAACGCAACCTGTGAGTACAGCTGCATGAATGGGGACCCAAATACTTGGGTAACTCCATTCATCCTCTCCCTCTCCTTCTTCTCCTTCTCCTCCTTCTCCTTCTCCTCCTTCTCCTTCTCCTTCTCCTTCTCCTTCTCCTCCTTCTCCATCTCCTTCTCCTTTTCCTTCTCCCTCTGCCTCTGACTCTCCCCCTCCCTCTCTCTTTCCTTTTCACTCTCCCTTTCATTCTCTCCAAAGGAAGGTAAAATTTGATGACCAGTGAACTTGGGGTTCACTGGCTAGATTTCTTCCTTCCTTCCTTCCTCCCTTCCTTCCTTCCTTCCTTCCTTCCTTCCTTCCTTCCTTCCTTCCTTCTGTTCTTCCTTCCTTCCTTCTGTTCTCTCTTCCTCCCTTCCTTTTTTCTTCCTTCCTTCCTTCCTTCCTTCCTTTCTTTCTTTCTTTCTTTCTTTCTTTCTTTCTTTCTTTTTTTCTTTCTTTCTTTCTTTCTCCCTTCCTTCCTTCCTTTTTTCTTCCTTCCTTCTTTCCTTCCTTCCTTCCTTCCTCTCTCTCTTCCTTCCTTTCTCTCTCTTTCTTTCTTTCTCCCTTCCTTCCTTCCTTCCTTTCTCTTTCTCTTCTTTCCTTTCTCTCTCTCTTTCTTTCTTTCTTTCTTTCTTTCTTTCTTTCTTTCTTTCTTTCTTCCTTTCTTCCTTCCTTCCTTTCTTCCTTCCTTCCTTCCTTCCTTCCTGGCTTCCTTCCTCCCTTTTCCCCTTCTGTCTCTTCCACTCATTCTTACCTTCCTTTTTTCCTTCCTACCTTCCTTCCCCTCTTCCTTAAAAAACTACAAAATCCAGTGCTGGTTAGATTATGAAGAAACAGGTACACCATGAGAGTGCTAGTGGAACTTTAATTGTAATCATATGGGGAAAAGAATTTAACAACTTTGCAGAGCATTGACAATGAAAAGGTGTTCATTAATTATCAGCTGTGTACCAGGAACTCTGCTAAGTGCCAGGGCTGTTAATAGAAATAGGAAGGCACTAAAAGAGCTTTAATTCTAATAAGGTGAAGTGACAGCTATCAAGGGATTGACTGTGATCAGGAAAGGGAACTTTTGTCTAGGAAGTCTTGGAAATGGTGAGTGGAGCCAATAAGCTCAGGTCATATAACCCTTTCCAGGAACAATGCTAATCATTTGATTCTTCTTCCTAGACCAACATGTGCTACATATACTGATGGGGTGGAAAGTGGGAGAAAAGGAGGATATACACACTGCATCAGGGAAGAAGGGAAGATTTCTCAAGATGGCCAGGGTGGATGTATTTGAAGCCAATTAACTACATATAGGGGCGACTAGGTGTCACAGTGAGTAAAGTGTCAGCCCTGGAGTCAGAAGGACCTGAGTTTGGATCCAGCCTCAGACACAATGCACATACAAACAA
Source organism: Gymnobelideus leadbeateri (assembly GCA_011680675.1). Classification (NCBI taxonomy): domain Eukaryota; kingdom Metazoa; phylum Chordata; class Mammalia; order Diprotodontia; family Petauridae; genus Gymnobelideus; species Gymnobelideus leadbeateri. Next base: position 9,997 of record WOXC01001776.1, read on the forward strand.
AAACCTAGCCGTGTGACCTTGGACAATTTACTTAACCCCAATTGCCCTCCAAAAAGAAGAAAAAAAATTAACTACATATAGTCATTAAGGTGAATTTGCATTTATTAGACAATGAAGTTCAACAAGAAGGATTGAACAGGTCAACTCATTGTGGGAAGAGGCATGGTGACTGGTCCTGAAGGAAGATGCTTTTCCAGGTGTATAGAGGGGAGGATGGTAGGAAAGGACAGAAAGCAAGATGGCTCCAGATGCTCAAGGTGGATGAATTATATTTGTCAATCTAATGCCCTGCTGGAACTATACTATAAAGAAACAATTTAAAAAGAAAACCATTGGGGCGGCTAGGAGGTGCAGTGAGTAGAGCGTCAGCCCTGGAGTCAGAAGGACCTGAGTTCGGATCCAGCCCCAGAGACTTAATGCACACACAAACAAACAAACAAACAAAAAAAAAAAAACCTAGCCGTGTGACCTTGGGCAAGTTACTTAACCCCAATTGCCCTCCAAAAAGCAAAAAAAAAAAAAAAAAACATATACCAATATGTAAAAAAAATGTTTAAAGCAGCCTTATTCATGATAGCAACAACAAAATCCTAGAAAAAATCCACATGTCTAAATGACTCAAGAATGAATGGAATAGAAGGTTATTGACCATAAAAATGACAAATGTGAAGAATACAATGAATTATGGGAAGGCTTAGATGAAATAATGCAAAGAAAAAAAAGCAGAAGAAAAACAATATATCCTGACTATGACTATTTAAGTAATAATAATACAATTATGATGTTGACAAAATCTTAAACAATAAAAGAGCTCAGAAGGAGATCCATAAGCAAACCAAGTAGTCTTATTATTATAGTGTTAAAGTTAACATATTCATTAAAATAACTTTAAATAACAATGTTGACTCTTTCATATGTGACTATAATTTTAATTTGTGTATTTGGATTTTGTTAGTTGTTAATTGTGACTAAATTTAGAATAACTAAAGTGATATGGGGATGCTAATATCCTATCTACATGATACCTCAAACAGTAGTGACTAAGTGTTTTACTAATCACTTCATAAATGTTTATTGAAAATATGTCTTGAGTAACAAATGTTTGTTGAATGAATGTGACTTCTTATTCTGACCTTGATTAGCCTTGTATCTGTGTCTCCCCAATGGTTTTTAGTCAAATCTTCTCTTTCTTCCTCCTAATCCCACTTTGTTATCTAAGTGATCAATTCCTCCCCAAGTCATTGAATCTATAACGCACCTTGCTCCCATACATCTGTCCCACAAAAACATAATTATTTAATTGTTGTTTTGTTGTTGTCATCATTATCATTTGCATCCCATACATAGTGTGTCAGTCAATATAACATCAAGAAAATTGTTCGATGTGCAAGGGCCAATCCAGGGTCGAGGCTATAATCCTATCACTACTACTATGAATGGATGAAATAGTATTTATTAAGGATGGAGTAGAATACTGGGGGTCCAGATGGAAATTCAAAAGTAGTCTCTGTACTCAAGAAGCTCGCTTCCTGAAGGTGAGACAACACAAATAAGAGTGTGATGGCCAGAGAAGGTTATTTTTTATTACAAAATTATTTGGACGGGGGATTCAAGGGGCGGAGCCAAGATGGCAGAGTAGAAACACCTCATACAAGCCACTCTGCCCCCAGATTCCCCCCAAACTATGTAAAAGGGGACTCTGAACAACTTCCCAGCACCCACAGAACGACACAGAGAAGCTAACCTCCCGCTGAGGACAGCCCAGCAGCCCTGCAGGAAGGACCAGTTCAGCAGTCTGGGACCTGGCAGGGAGCCAAGCCAAGCCCAGGTCCGCGTGAGCGGAGGTTTTAGCCCCAGGGCGGCAGGGCCAGCAGCCGGCTGGAGGAACCCCAGAACAACAGGAGCTGTGGCGACTCCAGAATTATCAACATAGACATGTCTAGGACAAAGTAAGAGGTTATTGTCCTATGGACTTTGGGACCCGTATTTAGGGAATGCGTCGGCTCCCTCCCCTGGGGGCTAGAAGCCACTGAGGAGACACGCCATTTTGGAGTTTTCAGAGGCAGCTCCAACACCCGGCATGCAAATTGTAGGGAGATCCAGCATTCAGTCTTGGGGGGTAATCACTCTTGCTTTAACCTCCCTGGATCTGGATTGTGATCTAGGATGGAAGTCGTGGGTGGGATTACAGCTTGCCAGAAACAGAAGTTGACCCCCACACGTTCGGGATGAAAATTCCTCTAGCTGGCCTTAAAGCCATAGTGTGGCAACAAGCCCAAAAGTCAAGTAATTAAGTGGCAACATGGCAAGGCAAAGGAAACAGAAAAATGCAACCCTAGACTCCTATTTTGGGGGCATAGAGCAGGAAAAGGACTGTGAGGTCAGAAGTCCTGCTCCAAAAGCCCCAGGGGAAAACATGAGCGGGTTGCAGGCCATAGAGGATCTTAAGAAGGACTTTAAAAATCAAATAAGAGAAGTGGAGGAAAAATTAGAAAGAGAAATGAGAAGGATGCAGGAAAAGTATGAAATGAGGGTCAACAGCCTGACTGAGGAAAACAACACCTTAAAAAATAGACTAACTCAAATGGCAAAGGAGGCCCAAAAGGGCAATGAGGAGAAGAATGCCTTAAAAAATCGAATTTGCCAGATGGAAAAAGAATCTCAAAAGTTCACTGAGGAGATTCATGCCTTCAGAGTTAGACTGGAGCAAATGGAAGCTAATGACTTTATGAGAAATCAAGATGCTGTTAAGCAGATCCAAACAAATGGAAGATTAGAAGGCAATGTGAAATATCTCATGGGAAAAACCACTGACCTGGAAAATAGATCCAGGAGAGACAATTTAAAATTATTGGACTACCTGAAAGCCATGATCAAAGAAAGAACCTAGAAATCACCCTTCAAGAAATTCTCAAGGAAAATTGCCCTGATGTTTTAGATCCAGAGGGCAAAATAGAGGTTGAAAGAATCCACAGATCACCTCCTGAAAAAGATCCCAAAAAGAAAACTCCCAGGAATATTATAGCCAGGTTCCAGAATCCCCAGATCAAGGAGAAAATACTACAAGCAGCCAGGAAGAAACAATTTCAATATTGTGGAAACACCATCAGAATAGCCCAGTACCTGGCAGCTTCTACACTGAGGGATCGAAGTGCATGGAATATGATATTCCAGAGGGCAAAAGAGCTGGGAATGAACCCAAGGGTCACCTACCCAGCAAAACTGAGTCTTTTGTTTCAGGGGAAAACATGGTCATTCAGTGGAAAAGAGGATTTCAAGCATTCTTGAGGAAAAAACAAGAATTGAATAGAAAATTTGACATCCAAACACAAGAAGGAAGAGATGCCTGAGAAGGTAATCAGGGAAAAGAAATCAAAAGGAACTTATCAAAGTTGAACTATTTACATTCCTATGTGGAAAAGCAATAACTGTGACTGATGATATCTTTCTCACTATGAAAATAATGGAAGAAGGGTGTGTGGTCATATGAATACATATGTGAATGTGTATGTAGATGGTTACAGTTATATATGGATAGAGGGCATAGGTTGAATTTATTGGGAAGGGAGAATACTCAAGGGATGAAATTATGAGGTGAGAGAGGTAAGTGGCAAGAGGAGATGGGGAGAGACAGGGTAGGGTAAACTATCTCATGTAGAAGAAGCAAGGGAAAGTGGTTGCAAGGGAGGGGGAGAATAAGGAAGGCTAAAAAGGCAAAACCACATTCACATTGAATTTGCTTCAGGGAGAGAATGACATACATACTAAATGGGATATCTCAACCTGCAGCAGGATAGGGGGAAGGGAGATGAGAGGTGAGATGATGGATGGGAGGGCATCCTTGGGGTGAGGGGAGGTTGGAAGTACCCACTATAGAAGAGGGACAGGATCATGTAGGGAATGGACCAGGTTGGGGTGGGATGAGTGGGAGGGAATTATAAGCAGCCTTGTACAATATATCTACTATGATAATGTTTTGCATAGCTAGACATGTACAACATATACTGAATTACCTATCTCCCAAGAGGGAATGGGTGACAAGGGAGGAAGGAAATGGATCTGAAATTCGAGGTCTTAATATTAAAAGTTTCAAATATATATAAATACTATTATTAATACTCTGTTGCTTGTAATAGGGAAATAAGATGTGCAGGCATTGGGACACAAAGATTCACCTTCCTCTAATGGAAAAGTCGATGGGGGTATGGGAGAAGGTATGGGAGAGAGCAGATTGGAGGAAGCCATATCTTGTGGGACTGCTATTCTGGGAGGTTGGGTAGGGGAATAATGGGGGGAAAATGATTGTAACTCAAAATCTGGTGGAAATGAATGATGTAAAACAGAAGTTAATAAAGCATTTGTTTAAAAAAATAAAATAAAATAAAAATTAAAACAAAACAAAACAAAACAAAAAACCTCTTGCAGAGAAGTCCTTAACAATTTTAAGAGTGTAAAGGACTTCAGAGACCAAAAAGTTTGAGAATTGCTGCCATATATCAAGTGCATGTTTTCATAAGAACTTCATATGAGTGATGGTTTCTTGACACCCAATTTGCTTTCCACATAACGTAGGAGGAAGATTTTCAACCCATGATGACTTTGAAGAAAACCTCCTTCAGTTCTGGACTGACTTTGATACATCCATGGATCTAAGGAATGAGGGATTTGAGTGTTTCTTTCAATATTAGAAACTTGCATCCATCTCTATTTCCCCTTCCTATGCAACCATCCTGCAAGCTACACAGCTGACTTTCTGATATATCTCTTGGCATTGTGTGTGTGTGTGTGTGTGTGTGTGTGTGTGTGTGTGTGCGCGCTTGCTAATGTAGCTAATGTAGGCTACCCCTCCATTACCTCTTAATCTCAACACAAGCCCAGCTCCCTTTCCTTTTTTTTTTTTTTTTTTAGCAATTGGGGTTAAGTAACTTGCTCAAGGTTACACGGCTAGTCATTATTTATGTGTGGGTGCTCATTTTCTGAGGCCACATTTGATCTCGGGTCATCCCAACTCCGAGGCCGGCGCTCTTACTCACTGCGCCACCTAGCCGCCCCTTTTTTAGGGCAATTGGGGTTAAGTAACTTGCCCAAGGTCACCTGGCTAGGTTTTTTATTGTTTGTGTGGGTTAAGTGTCTGAGACTGGATCCGAACTCAGGTCCTTCTGACTCCAGGGCCGGCGCTCTACTCACTGCGCCACCTAGCCGCCCCCCAGCTCCCTTTCTATACTGCATGAACTTCTCTTTGTAATCTTTTTGTTAGTTTTGCACAATTTTTCATTAGTTAGATTGTGCAGATGACTCATACCTACTTTGTACCTCCCTATTGCCCCTTGCCTGACCCAAATCTTTAATTCTTCAGGGACAATAGTATTCTATAGCCATACAGAATCATTGAAAGGATATTGATATTAATAGCAACTCTGAGTTTTATACTGATAGCTAACATCCATATGGTGCTTTAAAATTTGCAAAGCAATTTACAGATGTTCTCTTATTTGCTCCTAATGACAATATATGAGACATGTGGTAATATTGTTCCTATTTTACAGAGAAGGAAATTGAGGCTGTTAGAGTCTCAAGGAGAAACTTGGGGCCAAAGTATGACACACTTTCCCAAAGGCAACCCAGCCTACTCTTCCCCATCTCAGCCTGGCATATTATTCCTCCTGTGTCTGCCCAGGATTGAAGTATTAATGTACATTAATGATTATCTATCCATATTCATTGCATAGTATAGATCAGGGGTAAGGAATGTGCAATCTCAAGGCCGTGTGTGGCCCTCTAGGTCCTCAAGTAAGGCCCTTCACATGTGGTCTTGAGGCTGCAAGTTCCACACTTCTGAGTAATCGGCATTTTTCCTGAACTTGGTTTTTGTTTTGTAGATTGATAAATTGCACTCTTCTTCAAGGTATATGACTTTTCTTTAGGATGCCCTTCAGTGTTCTCGGTCTTAATGCAGTCAGCACATTATAAACAAGAGAAACTGTGTGCATATTCCAGAGAGCTATATTCCATATTCTATCCTCTAGTTCTGTGATCTCATCATACCTGGATTAAATTAATATCTCCTTGCAAGTGACTCTAAAATCTACCTACCCGGGCCCCATCTCTCTGTTAATCTCCAGTCCCATATGACCAGCTTCCCGTTAGACATCTCTGACTGCATGTTCCATGGGAATCTCAAATTCAACAGGACAGATACAGAACTCATGATATTTCCTCAAAAACCTTGCTTCCCTTCTTAACACTCCCCTATTTCCTCTACTGTCCTCTCATTATTATCCTTTGAATAACCAATGTAAACAACCTTGGTATCATCTCCAACACTTTATTTCCCTTCTCATAGCTAATCAATTTCCAAGTCCTATCAAAGTTGTAGACAGCTCTTGATGGTGGCATAGAAGCAGCAAAACTGCCTGTATTCCCCCCCACGACCAACTCAAATACCTATAAAATGACTCTAAAACTTTAGGGCTACAGAACTCACAAAGTGATAGAGAGAAATAAATCTCCTGCTGAAGACAGAAGAGCAGGAAGACAGGAAGGAGCCCACTGTGAGCAGAGACCAGCCCCAAGTGAGCCTGTGGTTTTAGCCTTGGGGGGCCTGACCAGCCACAGCCAGAAGGACCTCCAGAGAGTAGATCACCAGCCACTGTGGCAGTTTCCAGCATTATCAACCCATAAATGCTGAAGACAAAGTGAGAGGTCAGTGTAGACTTTGGGAACAGGGAGTCCAGGAGTGCAGTCTAACCTCTGCCCCTCAAGTGACAAGTGGCTGAGGCAGAGCGGCCACAGCTATGTCGCTGCTTCAGAGCTCCTAGCCTACAGATTGTAGGGGGCCCAAGCAACCATTCTGAAGGGTAATAACTCTTGCTTTAACCTGCTTAGATCTAGATTGCTGTCTAAGGTAAAGGTCCTAGGGCGTGTGAACAGTAAGCCAGAGCTTGTGGAGGCTTCAGAGAGGGAAGCCAAGTAATAGCTCTGGAAGCTGTGGAAAAAACCAGCAATATGGGACAAAGCTCTCTTCTATGGAAGCAGAGTTCTATTGTGGCAAAAAGCTCAAAAATCAAGTAATTGAGTGACAAAATGAGCGAGGAAAGGAAGCAAAGCAAGAAGAGCAAACCAACTTTGGATTCCTTTTTGGGGGACAAAAAGTATCAAAGCATGGAATGGCAGGAAGACCATGAAGTCAGAACTCCTGCACCAAAAGATTCCAAGAAAAATATGAACTAGTTACAGGCTATAAAGAAGGTTAAGAAGGATTTTGAAAACCAAATAAGAGAAGTGGAGAAAAATTGGGAAGAGAAATTAGAATGATGCAAGAAATTCATGAAAAATGAGTCCCACAACCTGACTGAAGAAAATAACACCTTAAAAATAGACTAACTCAAATGGCAAAAGAGGCTCAAAAAGCCAATGAGGAGAAGAATGCCTTAAAAAGCTGAATTTGCCAGATGGAAAAATAATCTCAAAAACTCACTGAAAATAATAATTCCTTCAGAATTAGATTGGAGCAAATGGAAGCTAGTGATTTTATGAGAAATCAAGATACTATTAAAGAGATATAAACAAATGAAAAAATAGAAGGCAATATGGAATATCTCATTGAGAAAACTAATGACCTGGAAAATGGATCCAGAAGACATAATTTTAAAAGTATTGGACCACATGAAAGCCATGATCAAAAAAAGAATCTAGAAATCATCCTTCCAGAAATTCTCAAGGAAAATTGCCCTGATGTTTTAGAATTGGAAGACAAAACTGAGATTGAAAGAATCTACCCATAACCTCTTAAAAAAGACCCCAAAAAGAAAATTCCTAGGAATATTATAGCCAGGTTCTGGAGTTCCCAGATAAAGGAGAAAATATTACAAGTAGCCAGGAAGAAACAATTTGAATATTGTTGAAACATGATCAGTATAACATAAGACCTGGTAGCTTCTACTTTGAGGGATCAAAGGGCTTGGAATATGATATTCTGGAGGTCAAAGGAGCTGGGATTAAAACCAAGAATCATCTACCCAACAAAACTGAGTGTAATGTTTCAGGGGAAAATATGATCATTTAATGAAATAGAGAACTTTTAAGCATTTTTGATGAAAAAACCAGAGTTGAATAGAAAATTTGACATTCACATACAAGAAGCAAGAGAAGCATAAGAAGGTAAACAGGGAAAAGTAATCATAAGGAACTTATCAAAGTTAAGCTATTTACATTCCTACATGGAAAAATGAGAATTGTAACTTATGAAACTTTTCTCAGTATGACAATAGTTGAAGGGAATATAAATGTACATATATATATATATGTGTGTGTGTGTGTGTGTGTGTGTGTGTGTATACACACATATGTATGTATGTATGTGTATGCATATGTATATGTATACATACATATATGTCTGTATAGGAGGGTATATGGGCATATAAATATATATGTGTGTGTATATATGTGTAGAGGTATACATAGGCAGCGGGCACAGGACCAATTGAATAGAAAGGGATGATACTTAAAAGGTGAAATTGAGAGGTGAGAGAGGAATGTAATGAGAGGAGATGGGGAGAGACAGAATGGGGTAAATTATCTCATATAGAAGAGGTGAGGGAAAACTGTTGCAATGGAGGGGAAGAACAGGAAGGCAAAAGGGAATGGGTCAACCTTACTCTCATTGAATTTGCCTTAGGGAGGGAATGACATACACACTAAATATGTTATCTCACCCTACAGGAGAGTAGGGAGGAAAGGGATGAGAGGGGGTATGATAGAGGGGAGGGGAGGTTGGGGGGAGGGAAGTTAGAAGCAAACACTTTTGAAAAGGGACAGGGTCAAAGTAAAGAATAGAACAAGTGGGGGGAGGGGCAGGATGGAGGGAAATATAGTCAGTTTTTTACAATATATTCACTATGTTAATGTTTTGCATAGCTACACATGTACAACTTATATTGAATTACCTATCGTCCCAGCAAGGATCGGTAACAAGGGAGGAAGGAAAATAATCTGGAATTCAAAGTTTTAAAATCAATATCATTAATATATATGTATAACTTTTTTACATGCAACTGGTAAATAAGATATACAGGCACTAGGGTATAGAGATCTATCTTGCCCTTCTGGAAAATTGGCGGGGGGCGGATATAGGAGATAGGAGATTGGGAGAGGGTGTATACAGTGGGATTGCTGTTTTGGGGTGGTGGGCAGGGGAAAGATGGGGAGTATATTTGTAGCTCAAAACCTTGTGGAAATGAATGATGTCAACTAAAAATAAACATAAATTTTAATTTAAAATATAAAATAAAATAGATATAACTGTCAAAAAAAGGTTGTATATAACTCCACAACATCCTTCCCATCTTTCCATATGCTTCTATAAAATATACTCTTTTTCAGGCCCTCTTTAGTCTCATTTGAATTTGCAACAATTTCCTAATTAGTCTCCCTTTTCCCATTCCCCCACCTGCACAATCTAATTCAGAGCTTCCAAGTTGATATTCCATAAGTGCCAACTATGTCATCCCCTTGCTTAAGAAGCTTCCATGGCTCCCTGTTGCCCATAACAAAATACATACTCCTTTAATTCCCTACCTTATCTACTTTTAGGCTGATTTAACATTATTCTCCTTCTTTATGCCACTCAAATTGGTTCGTTTGTTTGTTTCCTTTACACACCATCCCATATTCCATCTCTGTAACTTTGGATCAGCTGCTCCCCAGAATGCTTCCCATCTTCATTTCTACCTCTTGGAATCCTGAGTTTCCTCCAAGACTCAGTTCTAGTTCTGTCTCCTACAATAAGACTATCTGGACCTTTTCTGATGCTAATGTTCTCCATCCCCTAAAGTTACCTTGCATTTTCTTTGCATATATTTTACATAGTACACGTACTGCTTTCTCTTCCATTGGAATGTAAGGTCACTGGTGGCAAGGATTAATTTTTATTGTTGTTATTGTTGTTTTGCCTGGCACCTTATCTGTTTGTTTTGGTTTGGTTTTGTGTGGGATAGGGAAAAGGAAAGGATCCACATTTGTAATTTCATTGGTATCTGGAACTCCAGATAAGGATACAGATCCAGTAATATAGATCGGTAACTCTTCCATTGTAAAATTAGAGAATTACCAAAAAAACTGAAAATTTAAGTGATTTTTCCAGGATTATATACCTAGTATGTGTCAGGAATAGGTCTTAAACTAAGGTCTTCCTGCATCTGAAGGCAACGATCCATCTTCACTCTCTTTTGCCTGCACATAGCAGACATTTGAGAAATGCTTGTATAATTTAACTGAATTATAGTAAATTGAATTGAATTGAGGAGGACCTCATTTTCTGTTCAGACTCCCTCTTCCATTTAGATAGAGCCTACATGACAGTGTCAAATTGTCCAGTAGATAGTCACCCAAATTTCTCTCTGTTATGCCTTTCAATAAATCTTTTGTAATTATGGAGGCATGGGAAAAAGTTTTTTGGGAAAGAGCCTTCAGATAGCCCAAAAAGGTCGAACTTTTCCTTCTTCACAAAATAGCCAGATTGGGAGACCTACAGGAAAGAATGAACCTTTAATGATATTGGAGTGAAGGCAGGGAAAGGAAAGCTATGCTTTTAGAATAAACCTCCTTCAGTTATAAATGTGTCTCTGGTTCAGGAAGCTGGAGTTCAGTTTGGACGTGATATTTTAAAAACATGGACAACTTGGGTATCACATATGAAATGATGAATTACTAATTGAGATTAAGATTTTCCCTTTTTAGTCCTGGGTTATTCAGCAGCATTACCTTCCTGGTCAGTGGAAAGAATGTTGAATTTGGTGTCAAGACCAGGAACTTCCTCTGATTCCAAGCAATTCAATTCATAATCCTGAACTTCAAATCTGTAAAGTGGGGATAATTATATTGGACCTTACAGGGTTGCTCATAGGAAATTATTCTGTATACCTAAAAGTGCTATAGAAAAATTATTTTCAGAAGGAATTAGAGTTTTAGCATCCTTGCCCATTAATCAATGGATGGAATCCCAGATTTCTTAAGTGTGGGTTTCCTAATGAATAATATTACCAGAAGACAAATTATTCCCATAATTCCATTCACCAACCTTCCTCTTCCATCCCTCTCTCTGCATCTCTGAGGCAGCATGGCATAGAGGAAAGATTCATAGTGAATGGACCTTGTTCTAATCTTGACTCTAATACTCACAAACTATGACTCCCGGTGAAATTTTTTATTTCACCATATCCCAGTTTTATCATCTAGAAATGTACAATTCAGACTAAATGGATTCTAAATATCTGATCTCTATAACTAGTTATCTGGATGTTTTTAATGTTTATGTGCATGGATCAGCTTTTAACTGAGGAAAGAACCCAGATGCCTCACTTTTCTTTTCACTCCTTACCTTGAAGGTTCATTTTGGGCATAACTGGCTTCAGGAATAATAATATCATATGTCTAGAGCAACTCCTTTATTTTATAGCTAAGGAAACTGAGGCTCAGGGATATTTAGTGATTTACACAATATTATGTGAATAAATGTGTTCAGGAGCTGGTGTCTCAGGAACATTTGCCTGGCTTATACATTATTTAATGAGACCATGCTTGTTGACCTCTTCTGGTCCCTCCGAGATGGCTCTGGGAATGCAACTGATCTGTGATTTGCCAATCCCAAGGAAGGGAATTAAGGGATTCAAAGAGGAAATAGATGTGAAAACCCCAAGGGACACATGAAACACTATCCAAATATAAGGGAAAGGATAAATCTTGAGAAGATATTGACAATAGTCATTAAAGAATTAGCAAGGTTTTCTTTATTCAAGATTATGAGTTATGGCTCCATTATGGTGGAAGGAAGGGGACATGTGACAAGTACACACTAACCTGGACTCAAGACTCAGCATTTCCACTTGATAACCATATGTCCACGAACCACTTATTAATTGTCTCTGACCCTTGTTTCTTTTTTTATAAATGGGGCTAATGTTACCTGCCCTTAGAAATATCAGGGTTTTGGGTGCAATCCCAACATCCTAAGTAGAGCACTTTGGAAATAGTCAAATGTGCTTGGGCTTTGTTTATTTTAAATACAGACAGAGAAAACCCAAAAGAAAAAGATCATGTGTTCATGAATACATGGTGGTCAGGTAGGGAAATATAGCCAACTCTCCCTGCCACACCTGAAATTTTAGAACCAACTGCTGTGTCATTATGGCCCATACCCAGCCCCCTCCAAGTTCCCATGTGATGAGAGTGACCAGGTAAGCTGGCATGATCTGGAGATCTAGAATTTCAATTAAGTTTTCAGAGGTCCCATGCTCATACCACATTTAGGGCTGAATGGTGGCAGTCACAAATTTGCCCAAAGGTATAGTGGGAATTCACTGTGGAAAACTGTTTAAGAAAAAATTAGCCTTTAGGAAGTTTTTAGGTAAAAATAAGGGAACACTTTCTCCTTTCACTCTCTCTTTTTGCCCATTACCTCTGTGCCATTAATTCATTCCAGTGTAGCTAGTTAATTCCAGGAGAAGTTAATTCCAGGAGAGTCTATCAATGCTGCTGCTCAGCTCCTGGGAATCTGCATTCCTTCCTCTGAGTCCATCTCAACAGACTTTGCATGTTCCTTTAAGGACTACTCAAGTCAACTTTTCAGTTCAAAAATTTCAATCATCTATCACTTAGGGCTGAAAAGAAATCCTTGTCCCTCAGAACTATACATCTCTAGTTGCCAATCAGTTTTCAAACCTCCATCACACTAGAAATCTAAGATCTTCAGGGTTACTCCTAAAACACCAAAGAGAGTAATAGAAATCATCTTCTTGGGAGCTATGTCATCAATGCTAAATGACATTGAAAAGTAGACCCAGAGGGATGGAAACATTTGCTGAGTTTCTGAAAACATGTGGAAACTGTTTGTTGGAACATAATAGATAGCTGTAATTTCTGTTACCAGGGAGACTGAAGTTGGTGAATAGATTTCATTCAGAAGTTCTGAGTTCTAGTGGACTAAACTGATCATGTATACACCCTAACGCCAGCACCAACATGAGGGAATTGAGAAAAGTAAACTGAGGGTAGGATAGAGAGGTTGAACTAGGCAGCCTAAGGAAGCATGATCCAGCTCAGGTTGGAAACAAGGCAGGTCAAATCTCCAAGATCAAGCAGTAGTTGGATCTGTTACATGAGTAGCTGCTGTACTTACAACCTGGAACCTATCTAGACAGACAGACAGACAGACAGACAGACAGACAGATAGATAGATAGATAGATAGATAGATAGATAGATAGATAGATAGATAGATAGATAGATGGATAGACAATAGTCCAAAAATCAAGGTTACATGGCCAGTGGCAACACATGGGACCAAGTAAGGAAGGTGAGTGGGGCAAAGGCTCCAAGAATTCTTTGAGTACAAAATATCTTTTTCACACCTTTGCTGCCTGGGGCTCCAAATAGAGGGCAGAATCTCAGAATCTCAAAGAAAGAATAAAATCTAGAGCTCCTACATCTTAGAAAGGATCTCTTCAACAGAGCCAGTGCTCTGCCCCCCAATTCATTAACTAATTTTGTATTGACAATAATAATAAATTGTGTTTAGAAAGCAAGTTAAGGGGTGGCTAGGTGGCACAGTGAGTAGAGCATCGGCCCTGGAATCAGGAGGACCTGAGTTCGGATCCAGCCTCAGACACTTAACACACACAAACAAAAACCTAGCTGTGTGACCTTAGGCAAGTTACTTAACCCCAATTGCCCTCCAAAAAACAAAAACAAAACCAAAAACAAAAAAACAAAAAACAAAAAGAAAGCAATTTAAAATATGTGTAGTATTTTACTAGTATTCTCACATTTGCACATCCCAAAAACCTGTGAAGTAATATGACTACAAACATCTCTTCTTATATATAGATGAGAAAACTGAGGCTCAGAGACTCCTTGTTTGTAAAATGAATATATGATTTCCAAGGTCCCTTCGAGATCAAAATGTATTTTCCCATATGTCCATGGTCGTACATAAGCAAGACGTGAACCCATGTCTTTCAAAATTCAAGTCTGATACATTAAACCATATTGCTCCTGTATGTCCAGTGAGAGTTAGCCAGCAGCAAAGAGCCCACTGCTCTTCATGGCAGCCCATTCTATTTGGGGAGACTTATTAGATTACTTTTCAAATCATGTTGAAGGTAATTGATGGGTTTTAAATCATTCAGTGAGTTACAGGGATATATACCCTATGCATGTGAAGACTTCTTTTGGAAGAATGAGTAGATGAGAACAATTCATTCCAATGGCCATGAAGGTGCCTGCTCTGTGGACAGCTTAGAATTTAAGCAGACATTGAAGAACACAAGTTCATCCACGGACTCCCAAACCATTCATTGCTGGTTGTCTTGACTTTTGGCACACCACTGGACTTCAATAACTCTAAAAGAGAAGCTGATGACTGTGCAACTCTGCCTCACTTAAATTCAGTTAACTCACAAGACAAGTTATTACCTTGATATCATTGGTCCTCTTTGAAAAGGAAGGACAAACAGCAACCTATTAATTATTAGGAAGATTTTCCCTAAGGTAATTTAAAATCTACCTCTCAGAAATGTCTACCCATTGCTTGTAGTTCCATCTATTGAAACAAAACAAAACAAGTCTTGTCTATCTTCTTCATGACAATTCCTAAATATTTGGAGGCAACAATCAGGAATGCAACCTCCTCTGGTCTTGTCTTTCTCAGGCTAAACATTTCCAGTTACTTCAACAAATCCTTACATAAATCTCATCTCGTCCCCTCCCCATTTCCACTTTTCAATGTCCTAAAAACATAATTTCTAGAACTGACCAGAATGCTCCAGGTGTGGCCTGATCATGGCAGAGTACAGTGTAAAGATCTCAGGGGCTCTTAACCTTCTGTATATGAACTTTAAGAAATATATTCTGAAAATTATATTTCAGCATAACTGACTTTTATGCATTTGAAAACACTTTTCTTAGAAAGGATCCATAGGTTTCATCAGATTGAACATTCATCAGGGTTCTGTGATATACAAAAAAAGATTCATTGAGAATCTTAGGCTCTCACCTTATTTGGTCTGAACATTATGTTTTTCTTCCTTTTTTGTTGGCATAGAAAGCTCCCTCTTGGATGTCCTTCCAGTGGTTGGCATGCTTTCCAATGAGTGGGGAAATCCATGACCACCAGAGAGACACCATAGGCAAATGACCAAAGTAGTCAGATACCTGCCAAAGGTCTTCCAGAAAATTCAGCTGATGGTCCAGTCAGCCTAGATACTTTAATAGTGGACAGTACAGGTTCCAAGGCTAACTCAGAGACACAAAATCTTCCCAAGACAGGGCTACAACAGAGGCATTATGGACAGGTAACCAAAGTAATCAGCCACTAGACAAGTGTCTTTGAATAAATGCAGTGGATGGGCCGATCAGCCTACACTCTGGGAGAAAGGCTAGCTTGGAATCACAAAACCTTCCCCAGGCAGGCTTGCATTTTCAACCTTTCTCAGAAATGGAGGAGAAATTGGTTTTCTTTCTTAATATCATCTCCTCAAGTTCCCAATTTGGTGACAACAGTTATGTTTGGTAACACACTTAAACCTCACAACGAGCAGAGTTAATTTAATGAAGTGAATATTCTCGAGATGACCTGAAGGAAAAACATATATCAATCTCAAAACTATCAAAGCCTCCTGACATGTCTTATTGTAGGGCTCAGAAAAAAAAAATCAACCATTTATGGAGAAGATTAAGTGCCGGTGTGGATTTGCTTTTGACATATCTTGTCTCCAAATCTAAGTGGAGGATTTATGAGAGTGCTCTCATGTCAAAGAGATCTCATTTATATGATAACACATCTGTAATGTTTTACAAGTGCAGCAGTCCTCGTTCAAAATGGGGTTTTTTGAAGTCCTAAATGATAGTACCTGGAGAGGTATGCATGATTACAGTGCGTGGTGGCAAATGAGAGACGGCATCTTCCTCCGGCTCTCAGCATTAATCGTCAAAACAGTGGGGCCATAAAATCATAATTGCTTCTTCAAAACTTATCATCTAACTGGTACAGGCTGCAGTTAGAGAGATGGTGGGCAAGAGATTGCCTTCTGCCCAGGAGAATGAGATCTTCCAGTGCTGCCTTTTTGCCCCAGACACGTGACCATGGTAAATCATGTCTATGAATGACCAATGAACCAGCCTTACCCCAATAAATATGTCATTCTGGAAGGAAGGGAGGAAGGAAAGAAAAGGAAGGAAGGAAGGAGGGAAGACAGGGAGGAAGGAAGGAAGGAAGGAAGGAAGGAAGGAAGGAAGGAAGGAAGGAAGGAAGGAAGGGGATTTTTTTCCCTAACTAATCCAGTATGATTACTTTCCTTTGTAATCCTATGTACTTTATTATATGCATTTAAAACATTATTTGAAAGGAAGGAAGGAAGGAAAGGAGAAAAGAACAAAGGAAAGAAGTAAGCCAAGGATGGATGAAGGAAGAAAAGCTAGGGAGGGAGATGGAAGGAGATGGAGGAAGAAAGGAAAGAAGCATTCATTAAAACCCTACTATATGCCAGGCAGAGTACAAAGCATTTTACAAATATCTCATTTGATTCAATTTAATTACATCAACTGCCCATTTTATAGATGAGTCTCAGAGATTAAAAGATTCACTTGTGGTCAGTTTGTAAGTGTCAGGGACAGTATTTGGATCCGAATCTTCCTGACTTCCATTCTATCCAAGACTGGTCTGTACCTAATATGCCAGGGATTCTTAACCTGGAGTCTGTAAACTTAGAATTTTTTTCTAATTAATACACTAAGAGTACTTTCATTTGTAATTCCATATATTTTATTATATGCATTTAAAACCTTATTTTGATCAGGTGTCTATAGGTTTTTTGAGACCACCAAAAGGGTTTGTGACACAAAAAATGTTAAGAACCCCTATACTATCCCATGGCAAAGTATACAAACTAGTGAGCTTTATCCTGAGTTCAAATTTTATCAAAAACATTTAATTAGCTGTATGGCCCTGAGTAAATCACTTAACTTTTCTCAACCTCAATTTCCTAATCCATAAATGTAGGGGGTTGGATTTGATTGCCTGTAATAGTAATGTAATTTGATCCCTTTGTATTGGCAAAACTAACAGCTACTTGGCACTTAATAATTAAGAAACAGAAGGTGTGAACCTCCATTGCTAATACGAAGGAGCTAATGCCATGTGTGTATATAAGAAGTCCCTACTGGGTCAGATCTTTTTAAGAACTAGTATCTGGAGGCTGAGGAAGAGAGGCCAAGGCTGGAGAGAATGATTTTTATTTGGAGAACCTGGATGAAGTGGTTTTGATTCTGGAAACCAGCTGAAACTTCTGATGAATCCAAGGTCCACCTGGAGCTACTGAGGATTTCTGAGGGCCAGTCAGAGCTGAGGGCTAATCAAAGCTGCTAAGGATTTCCAAGGGCCAGCCAGAGCTGCCAAAGACTGAGGAAGCTTGACTGTGATGCTGATACCATGTATAAACCTCTGTTTGTGGCTTTATTGAGCCTTGACAGGAACAGAGACTGAGAAGCATTTAAGGTGGACTGGACACTGTGAGCTTCAGTGTAGAACAGGAAGTACACAGAGAGCTGGACAAGGACCTAGGAATTGTCTGTTTTTGAACCCAGGTGACAGTTTGGTGAATCCAGGTAGGATCTAGGACCATGGAAAGGGATCCAGGGAATCTGAGAGACCACCCTGAGTCAAGCTGAAAGGAGACTTTACTTGGACACTATGTACTGAGAAATTATAATTTCCTAGTGACCTAGGGGTGGAGGGCTTGTATATTTTCTGATGATTGAATAGTAAATAATGGCTAAATAAGTGACTTATTGAGTTAACTTAGCGTGCCCCATGAGTGGAGAACTTTGACTATTGTATTTTGTGTCCCTTAAGGAGGCAAACCTTCTTAAGGATGATTGAATTATTGAGTTGATTGAATTATTGATTGACTAAATGAATGTACCTTGTTCAAAACTTTGTAACCACTGTGGTGAAAACTATGTGTCCATTTTACTGATAAGCTGTTGTGAATGCTATATTTTGATTTTCTGTGATAAGTTGTAACATTGTGAATGCTGTACCTTGATTTTCTATAAATGTTTTGCTCTGATTTGTTATTTAATAGAGTGTTCACTATACTATGTAATCAGAACCTTAAAAGCTGTTCACAGTAGCATTCTTCTGGGAATCTGTTCATGTTTGGCTTTATATGGCCTCTGAAGTCTGATCCAGTTCTAAATCTACAATCCTACAGTCCTAAATTCAACAAACATTGGCTCAGTGTCTGCTGTATACAGGGGCAGTGGAACATTATAGCAGATAAGATGCAATCCTTGAACTTGGGAGGTTATACTCTAGTAAAGCAAATGCTTGTCTAGCAGCAACTCTGTGGGGTATGTCACATAACTATAATTACCCTCATACATGTGACTCAGAGAAACTTAGTGATTTGCTCAACTCACAAACATGGGACACACCAAAGTCAAGATGTGAAAACTCACCTTGACTCCAGGTTTGTTGCTTTTCCACTACAATATGGTGCCTCCTTCATCCCAAACCTGAAACTATAGCCTACTCTCCAGGGCTCCCACCAGGGGAAGGAGAAACCACTGAGGGTTCATGGAGCAAGGCAAAGAAGGATATGTCAATGATCTGAACCAATAATAAGAGCTGATACTAAGAGGAAAATGACCAAGAAGGGCACACAGAAATGAACCATTTCCTTATCCCTCATTAGACCACTTTGGCTTCTTTCTAAGAATCAGGAATGAGTCTTACACTATTCTTGGCAGATGGTGAAATCATACAGTGAGACTGGTAATACCAGAAAATGTCACACTGGTTTTAGTATCTATTTACCCAAGGGTGAGAGAAGCTAGAGTACCAGACCTGGAGTCAGGAAGGCCTC
Source organism: Gymnobelideus leadbeateri (assembly GCA_011680675.1). Classification (NCBI taxonomy): domain Eukaryota; kingdom Metazoa; phylum Chordata; class Mammalia; order Diprotodontia; family Petauridae; genus Gymnobelideus; species Gymnobelideus leadbeateri. The sequence continues at coordinate 28,915 of WOXC01001776.1, forward strand.
AGTTCAAATCTGACCTCAGATACTTCCTAGCTGTGTGACCCTGGGCAACTCACTTAACCTTCTTTGCCTCAATTTCCTCATCTGTAAAAATGAGCTGGAGAAGGAAATGCAAACCATTCTAGTATCTTTGCCAAGAAAATCCCAAATGGGGTATTGAAGAGTCACACAGGACTGAGTTGACTGAATAACAATTCTAGGGTGACCTTAATTCAGGGTGATGTCCTCCCAAATTTCAGGATTTCCCTTAAGCCTGCCTAATTCCCTTAGAGGAGTCTTACACTCAAGCCAGGACAATCAGAGGATACTTTAAGCTCTTAACACCCCCCTGAAAGAAAAACAAACACACAGAAATTTTGATCTTCCAAATTGTCAAGAGATTAAAATTGGCTTGACCAGCTCTTAGAGTTCACTTTTCCCCCATTGCCATCTCTTTGTTGTTCCAGGCTAGACAGCTGAATTCATCTTTCATTTAACCAAGAGAGTGTCTATGCAGACTGAACTGATGCATTTTCAGTCCAAGATGGGATACTGCCCACTAAGATATCTAAACATCTTCAGTTTGAAAAAAATGTAGGTAATTATATAGTGATGCTCTGTGGGTAATAATTCCTTTCATAAAGATTATGTTCCTTGGTTCTACCAACAACTCTATGAGAGAGGTTACTTATTGTCTTCATTAGTAAATCTGGAAATTGAGGCCCATTCTGTCATAGAGCGAATATGATTTGCCCAAGGTCATAGGGCTAATAATAACAACAGATTCAGGATTCAAAATCAATTCTTCAGACTCCAAATCTGTGGCTTGTTCTACTTCTCCATAGCTTCCCCTGCAGAAATCATTATTTTTAATGGACAAAGTGTGCTAATGGACTTTCCTTCTAAAGATCATGAGGCTTAATTTATTTTCTAAAGTGATACTAAATTCTTCAGTATCATTTAGCATCACTGTTCATCAATTTAGTATCACTTTTCAATTTAGAGTAATCTGGAATGGAAAACTGATTCAAGACAAGCTCTATTAATACTATCACTGTGACTAATATTATGATGACTTTGCACTCTGACATGCAGGCAAACTTTCCCTATATCTGTTACTCACAGAATGCTCTTTTTCCTAGCTCCAAACCTTTGTAGCATCCATCTCTCGTGCCTGGGAAGCATTCCCACCTTACTTCCATCTCATAGAATTGCTTTCTTCCTTTAACATGCATCTTAAGCACCAGTTTGTGAATGAAACCTTTGCTGACAGCTCCCCCCACTGAACTCCTCGTCCCATTCCATTCAAACTATAGTGTATGGAACTACTTTGTATATATTTGGATGTATTGGCCTTTTATTAGTGCTGCATGTATTTTATATGAAGTTCACTGCAAATAAGAATGGTTTTGTGGACATTTAATAAATATTTGGGGTGTATGGGTATTCAATGAGGGACTTGTACCTCTGGTGTAAAGGTTTGCCAAACCCTTTTCAGGGCTGTTTTCTACCTTTGGTGTCCACCTGTCACCCAACTCTCACCTGTGACTCCAAGAAGTTGTAGCATGCACAGCAGGCACACCTGGTAAAATATCTCAGCAGATGGGCTAAAGCAGGTTTAGCTTAACCCACAAGCCTCAAACCTTTTGGCAAGTTAGGGGAATGTCTATCCTAAACCTGTAATGACTTGGCAGAATGGATGGATGAGAACAATTGATCATGAAGAGCATTGTAGAGTGCTTAGACCTTGGTCAAAGATCAAAGGTGCCAAGGTTATCTATCCAATGCAATCTGGGCTATCACTGGTCCTCTTTACTTTTGTCTTATTGCTGGATTTTGATGACTCTGGAAGAAAGATAGAGGCTGATAACTTTGTGCAACTCTACTTCACTTTAATATAATTCACAAGCAAAGGAAATATATAACCTTCTTATATCAATGGTCCTCTTAAAAAAACAAGGGGCAAACATCAACAATAAATATGTGTCGATTGATTGATGGATTGCTATACCATCTACTGTTTTTGATTCAACTCTTTGTGATCCCATTTGGGGTTATCTTGGCAAAGATATTGGAATGGTTTCTCAGTTCATTTTACAGATGAAGAAACTGAGTTAAGTGACTTGACCAGGTTCACACAACTAGTAAGATTCTGAGACCATACTTGAACTCAGGAAGACAAATCTTCCTGACTTTAGTCCCATCACTCTATCCACTGCACCACCTAACTGCTCCAGTTGGCATGTAGTAGGCATTTGATAAATATTGCTTGCTTGCTTGATTGCTATAGTTACTGACATCTACTACCATTGTGATGAGTGATTCTACAGGGAAGAGTTCTGCAAAAATGGCTATTCCTGTCATGATAATGCTCCAAAGAGGACTACTATTATGGTTCCTTCTAAGGCTATGACTAACTAATATGGCAGCCAATGGAATCACTGTGAAAACTGCTGTGAAACCTACCATGATGACTATGCCTATGATTCTGACTTCTATGACAGCGATGAATGCTAATGATAATCCTTCCTGCAATAGCTCCAAAGGCAGTGTGTCATAGAGGACTGAGGAGTCAACCAATTAAAGAGCGATGAAAATAGAGTTTCATATCCTGCTTAGATGCACCAGCAAGTGATTCTAAGCAAGTCACTTAACTACTTACTGTCCCATGCAATTTTCTAAGAATAAAAGTTGCAAATTGGTGGAAGGAGTTTACATACTGGGAGTTTGCAAACCACTTTCCATACCTATATGTGTTTGTTTTGTTGTTTTAATTAGCTTTAAGACTTTAAGATTTCCAAAATGCTTTATTTCTCCATAACTATATGAAGTAGACAGTAATGATATTGCTCTCCCCAGTCTATACTGGGGGAATGTGAGTTCGGTGTCTTGTCTAATTTCCCATATCTTTTAAATGACAGTCAGGACTCAAACTCAAGTTTTTGCTGTCTTTTAAACAAGAGTTCAGTGAAGTCTCTGTCACTTGGTCAGTCAATCAGTCAATAAACATTTATTAAGTTCCTACTTTCCTACTATATGCCAGGCACTGTGCTAAGCATTGGGATATAAAAAGAGGCAAAAGATGGTCTCTCTGTCTTTCTCTTTTTCTCTCTGTCTCTGTCTCTGTTGCTCTACCTCTGTCTCTCTCTGTCACCCTCTCTTTCTTTTCTTCACATAAATGTCTGGCCAGTATGACGTCCCTTTAACTGTAATGATTGTATTTAATTTTCATTTTAAATTCATACCATTGCTCCATATTGGCATGGTGTCTGGTGCCAACTGATCCAGCCACAAGTCTGCTTTCCATTTAGGGATTGGACTTCTCTGGGTTAGACATATGCAGAGGTCTGGCTTAATGCATAACCCTAATTATAACGTGGAATGAAGCTGTTGCTGACTGCAGCACTTTCAGGCCTAGAATCAAGGAAAATATCTAATGGGGGGAGAAAAGATGCCCAAGTCCCACCCCCTCCAGCTGCCTTATCTTTACACATTTTTTACATTAAACCTTTTCTTAATTGAGTGCATAATACAGCTATAAAACAGCAGTTTAGATAATGTAGTCTTACTGTCAGTTTCTATAGGTCTATTCTAAGCTTAATGGGATTTTTTGTTATTGTTTGTTTACTTTTTCTCCTCCTCCTTCTTGCTTTGCTAAAATGGGCCCCAATTCTCATTAATGATACCGCCAGCTTTGAAGATGTGGAGGGAACATAAGTTAGGGAGAGCCATTTACTCAATTAGTGCAACATGCTTGGGATTTTCTATGCCTGGTGAGTTTCAGGGGCTTTGGGAAAAACCCACTTGCCTCAGGGGTGAATGAGGAGGTCACCATTCCTCAATGTGGTCCCAGGGACACAAACTTGGAAACTTTCTTACCTCAGGCCCTTGGCTCAAATGATTTCCTTTCTTTGGAATGCCCTCCTTGCCAATAATGGAACTCACCCTGAAAAGCTGACTCAATATGTAACTTCCTCCAGGAAGAATTTCCTGATCTTCCTCTCTCCAGCCAGTAACAACTTTTCCCCCTTGATAACACTATGTTAATACTTATCCTATGTTGATCAGTATTATAGACATTTGTGTAGTACTATATTCACTTGTTAAATTATAAACTGGGTATACCATATCCCAAAAGTTTTAATGCAGTTTTAAATCTTAATAGCTTAAAAATTTAAGCCATTATATTTTATTTATAATAAGTTATTAAAACCGCACTAAGACTAGCAGCCCTAGTGACAGGAAACCTCCCTGGACACCAACACATCCTTATAAAAAACATCATCAAAGTTGAAGAGAGAGAACTTCCACAGACCTATACTACCAGCTAGGTGACACAGTGGATAGTGTAGTGGGTCTCTAAGTTAAGAAGGTTGGAGTTCGAATCCAACATCAGACACTGACTAGCTCTGTGACCTTGAGGATGTCACTTAACTTTGGTTTGCCTCAGTTTCTTCAACTGTAAAATGGGGGGGGGGGGATAATAGTACCTACTTCCCAGGATTGTCATGAGAATTAAGGGCACCTGGAATATAGTAAGCACTACATTAATATTATTATTCTTGTTACTCAACCTGAGTCAACTTTGTGACATAGTGAGTTCAGACTGTATTAAGGTAAGCTGTGATAGTAACATAAACCTCTTTTACTTATGTTTTTTTTGGCCCAGCCTAACTTGTATCATGCTATCACTACTCTGGACATGTTCTCTCCTTCTGACTAACATGATCATCATCACCACCTTTTTTCTAGAATCTCCAGTACTTGGAAGTGTCTACACCACAAACTTCTATGCCCTATGTTTGTAGAGTAGAGGTCCCACAGGATAAAGTCATCCAGCCTGTAGTATCAGAAGTAAGTAATTGACATGATACCTAAGGATCTGCCCTTTTTTATTAAGCCCATAGCCCTAACCTGTGCCACTGAGCTTCCAAGAAAGAATGAAGTATTCTGGGGCAGCTAGGTGGTGAAGTGAATAGAGAGTCAGCCCTGGAGTCAGAAGGACCTGAGTTTGGTTCCGGCCTCAGACACTTAACACACACACAAATAAAAACCTAGCCATGTGACCTTGGGCAAGTTACTTAACCCCAATTGCCCTCCAAAAAAAAAAAAAGAATGAAGTATTCTGCCCATAGAGACTGACATAACCTAGATGTGCCAAGTCTGAAACTGGCCTCTTGCAGGTCCATTGCTATGAGTTCTTTTCCTTCTCCCACCATTATTTAAAGACCATCTAACGCAAGTACCAACAGACTTCCTTCCAATGACTGAGGACTGTTGTTGTTACTCAGTTATTCTTCAGTTGTGTCTGACTCTTCCTGTCCCCATGGTTTTCTTGGCAAAGATACTAGAGTGGTTTGCCTTTCCTTTGTCCAGCTCATTTTATAGATGAAGATCTGAGGCAAACAGGGTTAAGTGACTTGCCCAGGATCACACCACTATTAAGTGTCTGAGGCTGGGTTTAAATTCATGAATACTCTTTCTGATTCCAATCCCAGTGCTCCATACCTGGCACCACTTAGCTGCCCCTTAAAAAAACTAGTTGTGTCTTTCCTCCAATGACAACTGAGATTAGATTCTATCTTTGTTTTTCTTTTTCTCCCTTGCCCCCTTCAACAACTGAAACTTACTGGAATACTTTGATGTGAAATTCTCTCTTCTTCTATTTGCTCATACTCCTGTGCCTAGATAGTGCATGTTTGACCTTAAAGACCTTGAAATTGAATTGAATTGAAAAGCCTGCCACAAAGGCCTATTACTCTAAGCCTCAGAGGCTTGCTAGTGTTTTTTGTTTGTTTGTTTTATGAAAATCATCCAAGTCCCCAGATGACTGGAACTGCCCAGGATGAAGAGATAGTACCCAGAGTAGGAGAGGTGATAATATTTTTCTTAGCCAGGATCAGGCACACATTGTAATTGGTTTTGAGTGCTACATTTTAATAAGGACATTTATGATACAGTAAATAGAAGATTGGTCTCAGAGTCAGAAAGACTGGAGTTGAAATCATACCTCTGACAACATATTAGACATCGGATCCTAGGAGAAAGTTCCTCAGGGATCTGTTCTGAGCCCGTTTCTTTTCCCACTATACTCTTTTCTCTTAGTGATTTCATTATCTTTAATGATTTCCATCATCACCTGTATGCTGATGATTCTCAAATAGGCTCATGTCCCCTAACCTCTCTGCTGACCTCATCTCTAACTGCCAATCAGACATCTTGAACTGGGGTCCTTCTGAGCCCCTTAAACTGGATGTCTTATGGATATCTTAAACTCAACAAATCCAAAATCGAACTTATTCTTTTTCCCTCACTTCCCAACTATTCATGTCAAAAGTACCATCATCCTCCCAGCCCCCTAGGCCCATAACCTACATGTCTTTTTCAACCACTTACTATTTTACTATTTACTATAGGGTACTACATACCCTATCTGTTGCCAAGGTATATGAATTTTGCCTTTGCAACATCTCTTGGAAATAATTAAGAGAGAAGATACAAGAATTAAGAGAGGTTTCCTGTGGGAGATAGGATGTTACTTGGAATTTGTAGGAAGACAGGCAAGCCAGGCTATTCCCGCTTCTCTTCTCTGGCACTGACATTGCCTTGGTCCAAGCCCTCATCAACTCACACTTGGACTCTTGCAATTAGCTGTTGATTGGTCTACCTACCACCAGTCTTTCCCCAATCCAGTCTATCTTCTATTAAGCCCCCCAAATGGTTTTCCTAAAGTCTAAGACTGATCATGTTATCCCTTTAACACAATAAATTCCAGTGGCTCCCTATCACTTCCATGATCAAATATTAAGTCCTCTGTTTGGCATTCAAACCCTTTTGTAACCTGACCTACATATCACACCTATCCAATCTTCATATACCTTATACTGACCTTCCCTCCCTTTCTCTTTCACCCAATATCACTGACCTCCTTGCATTTACTCAAACAAGACTGTTTCTCAATCCCAGGCATTTTCTCTGACCATTCCCCAAGTCAGAATGCCCTCCCTCCTCCTTCCCATCTCCTGATTTCCCTGACTTCCTTTAAATTTCCCCTAAAATCTTACCTTCTACAGGAATCCTTTCCCAATCTCTCTTAATTTTCATGTTTCACTTCTGTTGATTATTTCTAATTTATTCTGTATGGAGTGTGTTTGTTTGATGTTTCTATGTGGTCTTTCCCATTAAATTGTGAGCTCCTTCAGGGCAGGGAGTGTCTTCTGCTTTTTTTTTTTTTTTTGTATCCCTAACTCTTAGCATTGTGCCTGACACTTAATAGTCCCTAATAAATATTTATTGAAGGGCTGCTAAGTGGCTCAGTGAGTAGAGCATCAGCCCTGGAGTCAGAAGGACCTGAGTGTGGATCCAGCCTCAGACACTTAATGCACACAGAAACAAAAACCTAGCCATGTGACCTTGGGCAAGTTACTTAACCCCAATTGCCCTCCAAAAATAAATAAATACTTATTTATTTATTTGTTTGTTTGTTTGTTTATTTATTTATTGCCTGCTTGCCTGACTTAACCTTTCAGTGCCCTAAGCAACTCTCCAGGAATATAAATTTGTGAGAAGATGCTAACCTCCATTGATAGCTGGAGTTTTTTATCAGAAATTTCCCTACATTCATGAAATTGTAATTCCAGTCATATGCCTTATTGATATGCTAGAGACTGTCCACATGGGGATGACCAATACAATGACAGGACTCAAGACTATAACATAGAGGGATTTATCATAGGATATTTAGCATGGACAATGGAATATTAGAGGAGAGAGATGATGGTTTTCTTTGAGCATTTGGAAGCCTGTTGTGAGAAAGAGATATTAGACTCAGTATGTGGCCATGGTGGGACAGTATAAGGCATAATAAAGAAAGTGGTAATGGGGTAGATTTAAAATCAATAGGTTTCCTAATAATTAAAGTCCCAGAGTGAAATAGGCTGGAGGTGATGAAGAGGAGGTTTTATGAACTTAGAGATGTCACCACTTGGATCACCATGGAGGAGAGAGGGTTGGACTAGAGGACAGGTAGGGTCTCTTAACTTTTATATTTTAGGATTCTATTGTTCTACCAAATGCCACTTTGGGAATCTGTGCAGGAGTGGGAGGAGGCAAGCTGGGACTAGAAGTTTCCTTAAACAGCAAGGTCTAGAAGATAACATGATTCCATTGACTAAGGCCAGAGGAAGGAGAACAGAAATAGAGAAGGAGAAGAAAGCAAATGCCCAAAGACTCAGGAAGGGAATCTGAGTTTAGGTTCAGGAATGTCTGGGACGGTAGGGAAGCAAAGGTAGGTGTCATGACTAAACATCAGAAAGCCAATTCCCAAACCTTAGAAGGTCAATGATTACCATTGAATGGAATGAGTCAATGGTGACAGGGTGGAAGCAGCACTGGTAAGTAGCTTAGGAACTTTAAATCTAAGGCAGGGGCAGCTTTGCTTTATTTTGTTTCCTTGCTTATGGTCTGGGCTTAGTGTGAAAGCTGAAGGTTCAGAGGTATATATGTAGCAAAAAGGAATAGTAGAACACTTGGCTTTCCAGGAGGCACTTACTCCATTCCCTACTGATCCTGTGATCTTTTTGATTGTCAATGAAAACTAAGGAAGATAGAGAGGGAATGCTATTCTAAGGGGAAAAGATGGCTGTCCTACCCAAGAATGAGACTCTATAGTATTATCAACTGAGGACTGCAATCATTCCTGTTTCTCCAAAATCATAACACTTTTTTGTTTGTTTTTTGTAGGGGGCAAGACAAGGCAATTGGGGTTCAGTGGCTTGCCTAAGGTAACAGGGCTTGTAAAGTGTTAAGTGTCTGTGGCTGGATTTGAACTCAGGTCCTTCTGACTCTAGGGCCTGTGCTCTATTCACTGTGCCACCTAGCCATCCTAATACTTCCTAAAAAAACCATTGTTGCTGTTTCCTTTGAGCATCATTCCATATCTTTACATTACAAATTTTGAGGTTTTTCAAAGAATATATCACTTTTTACTTTTAAAAAATTTATTTTTGCTGATTCCATTTTTTTTATAATTCACTCACTTCCAAATATATCTCTCAACTCTCTTACCCACTATGTTATCCCTTGTAACAAAGATCTAAAAATAAAGGGAGAAAAATGTGGTCAGCAAAAATAAACAATGCATCGTATTTGACAGTATATGTGATACCCTTTTTATTGTGAGCTCAACAGTCATCAACATAAATGTTAAATGCAACAGAGAACAAGAAAATTGTGTAAGGAACTCAGCTCCTATTAGCTTTTTTTAAATGGGTATGTATATGTGTATACATGTATTTAATAATATACCAATAAATTTGTCTTCTAAGATTATCTCCAATTTATCCTGTATGTATCTTGTTTGTATATAGAGGTTTGTGTGTTGCCATCCTCATTAAATTGATCTCCTTAAAATCAGGGACTTTTTTTTCCTTTCTTTTTATTCCAAAATTTATCACAATGTCTGCAACATAGTAGATGCTTAATAAATGTATGTTGACTTGATTTAACTCTACTGGTTTGTGTCCCTTTCTACCCTTCATTTTGCTTTCTTCTATGAATTTAAAACAATGTTTTATTGATGCTTTGGGGTATATCTATCACTATTAATTTACCTACCCTCCCACACCAAATAGAGGCCCACCCTTGAAACAAATGAATACAAAGCAACCTATTGGCCATGTCTGAGAATGCATGTCTCACTCTGTACCTCTAAACCATCCCCTTTCCAGTAAAAAGTAAATTTTTTTTTTTATCTTAAAGTCTTCTGAAACCACTATTGGTTGCTACTTGGACTAGTATTCTGAAATCTTTCAAAGTCACTGTCAGTGTAATTATCAAAGTCATGATGTAACTTTTTTCTCTTGATTCTCTTCATAACACATTGCATCAATTCACAGAAGTTTTCTCATGTTTCTTTGAATTTGTTATATTTGTCATTTCTTGGGGTGTGATAATATTCCATTATATTTATATTCATATATCACAAGTTGTTCAACCATAGAGAGTACTTTTGTTTTAAGTTCTTTCCTGTAACAAAGAATAAAGCATAAAAAATATAAAATATAAAAAAAATAAAAAAATTGGACATCTTTCTCCCTGTCTTTGATATCCTTTAATTGAATTGAATTGGGATATATGGAGATAACAAGGGAGAAGAAGGTATCCTCTGCCTGTTTGGTTAGCTAGAGAGATTCTAAGCCATAAGTGCTAGTGATAATGTCATTGAGCACCTAACACAGTACCTGATGCCTAGTAGTCATTTCATAAATTTTTGTTGAATAAATAAATATAGGCATATAGTTTGAATATTACTGATCTTCAATATGTATATATATACACATATATATTCACATGTTTATGTGTATATATGTGTGTGTGTTTGTATACATGTATATAGATAGGAAAAAGATAGTACCAATTACTAAGAAGCCAAGAGATCTAAAGTCTGTATATGAGAGTATTTAACAAGAGGTAAAAAGCACTTATGAATGTGTGTGTGTGTGTGTGTGTGTGTGTGTGTGTGTGTGTGTGTGTGTGTTGGGAACTGGGGGAAATTCAATGTCATTTAGAGTCATGTATCAGTCACCCTAGCTTCAAAGTCATATCTATATGTGGCCATTAAGTTGCCCGCAGCCAATCTATTGGGTACTTGGGGTTAGACTAATGGAAAAGTTCACCTTGATTAATCAGATTGACTTTGCTGCAATCCATACCAGCCATAACAATGATGGTTAAAATGCATAGGGTGACCTTACTGGCCAACTCCTTCTGATAATCAAATCAGTATTACCTTTGCTGCTTTCCAAGAGATATAATCAACTGTCCATTGGCTCCACTGAGAATCTCTGTGACTCCAAGTTATAGACTGCTTGGTCAAAGCTCCCTTCCCTGCCTGTGACTCCCTGTTCCTTCATACCAATACACATCACTCTCCTCTCTCTAGTTTCCGTTATTCTTCACTCCATGTACACTGTGCCCTCTCTAATCCCTAGTCTGATGCTAACAAACAGCTCTTCACATGATAACTGTATCCTACATCCTTAAAGTTATAGTGTATGTATAAAAGCTTTGTACTTACTTATAGATGCATGTTCCCACCCCTCCCCCCCCAAAAAATGCAAGTCTTCAAGGGAAAGATCCATGTTGTTTTGCCTTTCTATCCCTACTACTTGTTACTCAGAACATATTTTTAACAAATTATAGTAAATTTATATATATATATATGTATATATATATATATAGTATTTTTTAAACAAATTATAGTAAATTAGCAGCAAAACAAGTACTTGAACACATTGCTCTTCCACAGAGCTCCTTAGATTGCAATTCTAAAGGATTTGGAGATGATGAGGACATTGAGGGAGGAGTCATTGGAAATGTGGGTAAGATCAATGTTAAGCATGGCTGGCCAATTTGATTTTCTAAGTTTACAAGGCAGGATGGGGTAGAGTTCCATGAATATATTGGATATTGGCAGAGGGGGAAGGGCTCTGAACTTTGACTCAGGATAACTGGGTTCAGATCCTACTTCCAGCCCTTACTAGCTCTGAGACAATGGACAAATAATTTCCGGTATCTGACTCTCAGATTTCTAATCTCTTAAATGAGGGAGTTGGACTAAAGATGATCTAAGAGGTCTCTTCCAGCTCTAAGCCCTCTGATTCTATAACCTGGAGGAACAGGACCCTGGATGTGGGGCGGGATTGATTCCTTTTTTGCTGTATGCAGGAGTTTCACTTGTATTTCCTTAGCTTGGAGGTCACTGGATCAAACACAGCATTTTAAATCTGCAAAGCACTGATCCTCACAAGGGATAGGTGCTTTGATTATTCACATTTTATATGATAGAAAATTGAAGGGGAGAGAGATTAAATCACTTGCCCAGGGTCATACACCTCTTGATTCTCTGAGGCAGGATTAAAACTCAGCTCTTTCTAGTCTGTGGGAGGTCCAATACTTTATTACTTTAATCCACTTTACAGCCTACTTACCTAGCTCTAGATAGGGTTGTCTTGCCAACTGTGTTTCTCAGAGATCAGAGTCCTCTGGTGGGATCCTGCTGGTCTACATAAGCTGTCAAAAGTCTGATGCTTTGTGTTAATGGGATTTCCAGAGGGAAATAAATGTGATGAAACATTGTGAGCCTTCCTAAGGGCTGCAGTGTCCTTTGCCAGGACCTGTGTGAATGGGAGGGGCAAGTAAAATAAATTCTGATGAGTGGAAGAAGGAATTGATAAATTAAGTAGTTGTCTAATAAAATAGTTTGTCTAATGGGAGGTAGGGCTAAGGATGACAGAAGATTGGAGCAAGGGGTGGAGATTGCATCTAGGAATTAGGGGGAAAAGGATAGTAGGAGATTGTGCCATCACACTTCCCTGCATCTCATAAGTCCTTAAGGGCCAGCCCTGGCCTTGCACGTACCCTGTCAGTAATTCTCATTTCCCATAAGTGACTAAGAAATACCTGCACAGGGGTGGGATTCAGTAGGGGAACCCTGGAGGAAATCCCACATGTAAAAGCCACTCAAGTACAACAGGAGAGCTGGCAAGCCCCAAAATGCTCTCTCCCCAGCAATAAAACCTATGAGGTCTCTGTGCATGGTACCTGGAGACCTTCCCACTGAAATTAATATAAGTGCTGGAAGTTTTACAGTATGTATGACAACACAAAAATTATGCCCCTTTGGAGCCAAGAAAGATCACAAGCTGAAAATGTAAGGCCAATTAGGAGAGTTGGAAGGAAAGAAGCTACAGTCCTTATGTGGTTTAGTTTCTTGCCCAGAGATCATGTCTTAACCAAGCCCAGATGGGGGACTGGAAGGAAATGTTCTTTCTGAAGAACCAGAGGACTTCAAGAGGTCATCTAGGCCACAACCCTGCCTCCAGCGCTGTAGCAAAAAATATTCAAGTGCTTTTTCAGCCTCAAATTTATTTAAAGGGATAGTCTCATGGTAGACCTCACTTTTGGGCCTTTGATGCCTTGTTTCACTTATCACCTGACTGCCAAGAGAATGGAGACCATCCACCAGGATATAAAAATAACTTACAAGGATAAAAGCCTTAAAAGCAGAGCTATTGGTCAAGAAAGACTCTTTTCAGGGGACTATATGAAACAACATATGGATGTTACCCATCACTAGGTATTATCTCAGATAAAGCCAAGAAAGGTGTGTGTGTGTGTGTCCTGAAGGCTGAGGTACAGTCTGAATGACCTCTAAAATTTCCATGGTTCCTTAACAGAACATTGTCTTCTTAATCTCAATTTGAGTTAATTACAACTTACTCTATGGGCAAGAAATTATGACACACGAGAATTATAAACACAGTTCCTTCCAACATTTTGTATTTGAAAAACTCAGTTCCCTGACATATACTAAATTGTGATTGCCTATCATGTCCAAAGGGATCAGAGCACACAGTTCTCTAAGATACGGGGCAGTTATCCCTTCATTCCTGAATGAATGTCTCTTAGGTGTTCAGCCCAGAGTCAAAAGCTATGACCACTGGTTCTGGACACAATGGTCTTATCTTTTGTGTTCCTTGGAAGTGAGCATTCTGTTACAGGACCTTGATGATACATCTGTTCTGTTTGGGGTTAGGGGTTCTGATCTAATGTTAACAGTACCACTAGCGAATTATTGTAATGATGAGGCTTAGTTTATAGTCTCTTATACAAAGCAGAACAATACAAGTTCCCCATATTTACTAGTTGTGTGACCCTGGTCAAGTTTTATCTCTGTTTGCCTCAGTTCCTCATCTGTAAAATGATCTGGAGAAGGAAATGGCAAACCACTTGTAATGGAAATACAAATGTAAAGACCTTCCCTGCCCTTAGGTCCTTTGATGGGCTTAAGAGACTCTGAGAACCTTCCTTGATTTGAACATATACTCTGCCTCCTAACAGGCTGAATGTGGTGACATGGAGCCTATGGCAAGAGGCTTGGTTTTCAGGAATGCCCACACCTTGATGCTGTGTGATTGGGCAGTGGGTCAAGAGGGTGGTTACATTCTCTGACCCTGGAGAAGGCTATATAATCCCTGAGGAGAGGCTTTGCTTTGGGGCTCACTTTGAGAAGTGTTGTGTGATTTGACCAGATGAGACTCTGGGCAGCCGTTGAGAGTGCCCAGCTTTGAAAACCCAAAAGTTGATGCTTCCCTCTCTGGTAACTGTGATTTGGTATTGATGTAAAGTTGGACAGTTTGGAAGCCTGTCTGCTTGATGTGTTTGTTTCTCTGTCTTGTAAGTTCTGTCTGTATACTTTGAAGTTTGGGGTGCTAACTGTTTTCCCCTGAACTAGGTAAATGATATATGTTTGATTGATTAATAAGCTTGTTAACCCATTTTGAGTTGCTATCCTTTAGAAAGGTAGATCTAAGAACCTGTGTTGGCAGCCACCCTGGGGATGTTGGGGTGCTTGCTGCTACACCAATCTAGCTTCTCTGCCAAGAAAACCTCAAATAGGATCACAAAGAATCAAGCAGAACTAAAAATGACTGAACACCAAATATGACAACAGTAATCAGAATTGTATTTCTATAGACTATGACTTAACACAAATTATCTTTGTGTAATGATTTGGATTTGAATGCAATGCTGGTTCTGCTACTTCTTAAAACTGTGTGACCTTACACAAGTCACATCCCCTTTTGGATATCATCTGTAAAATAAAAGTTTGGACCAGATAGGTAGTCTCAAAATTCCTTTCCAACTCTAAATTCTAGGGATTCCAGTATACACATGTTATTATCTCTATTTTGCATTCAATGAAACTGAGATTCTGGGAGGTCAAGGGTCAAATAGTTCCTTAGCTAACAAACATTAGCTTCACATTTTGAATGAAGGTTTTTTGTTGTTTGTTTGTTTGTTTGTTTTTCTAATTCCCAAGCATGGGGCTCATGGAATCTCTCCACATTGTCCAGAAAAGGAGAAGCAACCAATTGCCAATTAGGACAAGTGTTTATCCTAGATTGAGTTGCCAAAGAAGTTACTTCCTTTGGGAACACATTTAGATGAGTGAAAGTAGTTCTTATTTTCAGAAAACTCTATATCTAACTTCCATTATAGCAGGAAATAACTCCTACTATAATGTCAATCCAACTCATTTTGTTCATCCATCTTGCAATGATGATGGCAGTGGCTCCTTCTCCAATGCCTAGAATATACTCACTCCTCATCTCTTCCTTCAAGAGGTAGCTCAAGAATCACCTTCTACATCAATCTTTCCTAATCCCTCCCAACTGCTACCTTTCCTCCCAAGCTAACTTATATTTGTATTATATATATACATACTGTAATGGAAATGCAAATTTAAAGATCTTTTGTAGCGGCAAGCACCCCAATATCCCCAGGGTGACTGCCAACACAGGTTCTTAGATCTGCTTTTCAAAAGGAAAGCAACTCAAAATGGGTTAACAAGCTTACTTTAATCAAACATGTATTACCTAGTTCAGGGGTAAAGGTCAGCACCCCGAACTTCAGAGTTACAGAACTTACAGATCAAACAGACAGGCTTCCAAACTGTCCAACCATTACATCAATACTAAATCACAGTTACCAGAGAGGGAAGCATCAACTTCTGGGTTTTCAAAGCTGGGGGGGCTCTCAACAACGGCTTCCCAGAGTCTCATCTGGTCAAATCACACAACACTTCTCAAAGTGAGCCCCAAAGCAAAGCCTCCCCTCAGAGTTTATATAGCCTTCTCCTGGCTCAGAGAATGTAACAACCTTCTGGACCCACTGCCCAATCACAGAGTATCAAGGTGTGGTCATTTCTGAAAAAGAAGCCTCCCATCACAGGCTCCAGGTGCACTTAAGCTAGGGGCAGGGAAGATCTTTAAATTTGCATTTCCATTACACATACATACATAGATATAGATACGAAATGCTCATTGCTGACTACTGCAATGCATTTTTCATTCTACTAGGTTGAAACAATATATACAGATAGTCATTATGAAATATAGGGAGATAGTAGATATAAAATAGATGCCACATTATTTTAGGTGGGAGAGTACTAGCAATTGGAGGGTGGGTATGGGAACAATCAGGAGAGACTGCATGCAGAAAGGGGCATTGGGCCTCCCATTTCGGAGTTTTAGTTACATAACTGTAATTGTATACAGAAATATAGGTACCTATATCTCTACAGACATAGAAACATGTGTATACTATTCAAGGACAAAGTAAGGCAGTATATGCTAAGAAGTAAGGTGAAAAAGGAGTTATGCTCTCAGAGGACAGTTGGGGTGAGAGATGAAGGGAAAGCCAAAGCAATTGTCAGAAGATACAGATGTGACCCCATTGGTAAGGCCAATGTCAATATTAGTTACATTCAGTCCTACCAAAATTAAAACTAAAAGTTTTTCTCATGAGCTGGGTTGGGAGAGGAGTCTCACAGCTAGACTACATGATCTAATAATTGACAGTCTTTAATGGTGCTAATTTCCTCAAGACTCTTTTACAGGTTACTTCAATTTGAGCCAAAGCTAGTACTGACTAGATAATTTCCTAGATTTTTTGCATTAATCAGCCAGGTGCTACAGTGTCAGGTTGACATAGCCTTAGTCAATGTAAACCGAATACCCAAAACCACATTACTGAGTGTTGACTCATTGTCTCGAGCACTCAAGAACTATACACTTGATGCTGTTTCTCTTCCCATTGGTAAATGTTAAAATACTGAGTTGTTGGGCAGCCATGGCTTCTGTTACCTGGGTACAGAGAATACAGGATCCTGGACCATTTGGGCAGAGAGGATCCTCTCTTACAGAGACTCAACAAAGGCATGGACTGAGATGGGACACTTTTAAGAAGTCTCTTAAAATGAAATTCAAAACAAGTCCCTGAAAACCTGGCTTTTAAACCATATATGGTGAAATTGGCCATTTATATGCACACTGTCAGAGCTGGAATTATCACAGGATGCTTAGATCATGGAATATAGAATGCCGTATTGGAGAGAGACTTAAGTACATAGGATGTTAGAACTGAAAGGAACCTTATATTATAGGTTGTTAAAATTGGGAGGGACCTTAAAACATAAGCTATCAGAGATACAAGAAGACCTTAGGACATAGAGTGCTAACATTGGTGGGACTTAGAAAAAGGGTATCAGAGATAGAGGGGAGCTAAAATACTACTGATCCCATTCATTTTTATAGCTCCAGAAAGAAGGAATAACTGCTTGTTATTTAGTTGTTTTAGTAATGCCTGACTCTCTGTGACCCCATATTTGGAGTTTTCTTGGCAGAGATACTGGAGCTGTTTGTCATTTCCTTCTCCGGGTCATTTGACAGATGAAAAACTGAGTCAGACAGGGTTAAGTGACTTGCTCAGAGTCACACAGTTAGTAAGCATCTGAGGCCACATTTGAACTCAGATTCTCCTGACTCCAGGGCTGCTTCTTTACCCACTGAACCACTTAACTGTCCTTTATCTATATGTGTATTATGTTCATGTGTATATATGTCTACATGCTACATACTTACACATGTATATACATGTATATACACTCGTATATACATGTATATACATTTATAGTCATAGTTAGGGAGATGACATTTAATCTGGGTCTTTTTTAACAACTGGTTCAGTGTTTTTCCCACTAATCCTTCCTTTCACTTCCATGGGAAACCTGCAGTAGATGACTCTGGATTTTATAGGCCAGGAGTGAGCTGTATCCATAAAACAATTGATTGGAAACAAAATTCCTGATAATAATTTGTTCAATCTGAGGTCCAAAGCTAACAAGGAAGCCAGGAGCTACCTGGCAAGCTACAGCTTGCTAACTATGAGTTGTTGCAGGAGGATTACTTTGGCTCGCCAGTCAGCATGTTAAACAGAGGCTTCAGGCCAAGGCTTGAACAAGGGACATTAGCATGGTGTAGGGAGTGCATTACCTACTGCAGTGGGCCTCGAGAATTAGGAGCAGCACAGAGGGGCCAGGGAAGTGTGTGCCAGATAGGGAGTAGTGGGGAGGGAGTATTGGATCATGACCAAAGTGCGTAATAGACAAGAGATTCTCCAGAGCATTCGGTCCTCAGGTACCCAGAATGCTCAGGTATTCATGTGGCTCTCACATTGCCTTCTATTGTCTAACAAGGAGGACAGGCATCCTTAAATGTAGAAGCAAGTGTTTGGGACTTAACATTTGTCCTTCCAAAGAGATTTCTTTTGTATCATAGGCTACTGGGAGGAAGGGTAAAGGCCTATGCTTACCTCCTGGGAATTACATTAATATGGAACTATGTCCTTTGAATAAAATTCAATTCCACATTAATTAAGCACTCATAATATAAAGAACACTGTGTTTACCTCCGAAGGAAATACAACATTTAGATGAGAGGGGGATAAGGCACAAACGTAGGTAATTATTTTATGAGGGGAAGGCAGCTTGGTGTAGTGGAAAGACCACTGGCTGTGGAGTGAGAGAACATGGGTTTAACTCCTCCTCTGAAGTTTATTGCTTGTGTGACCTTGGCAAAGTCATCTGATTTCTCAGAAATGAGAAAATTGAGTTGTCTCAGTGGTTTATTATGGTTCTATGTCTCTGTACTTTCAACAAGTGAATTAGAGAGGTATAAAGAAAATGTATTTTGAAGTTAATGGGGGAGGTCCATTCCTACTAGCAAGAATTTGAGGAGGCTTCCTGGAGTAGGAGGGATTTGAATTTGGGCTGGGTGTAGGAGTTGGATGGGAACATAACAGAATGACTAGTGTTTACATAGCATTGTAAGGTTTGGAAATCCCTTTATTTACAAGTATTAACTCATTTTGTCCTCACAACTACCCTGGGAGGTAGGTGTTATTATTATCCGCATTTTATAGATGAGGAAACTGAAGTAGACAGAGACAAATGACTTGCCTAGGATCACACAGCTAGTACATGTCTAAGGTTGGATTTGAACTCAGGTCTGCCTAATTTCAGGCCTAGTGCTCTATCCACTGTGCCAGGTAGCACCATAGATGGGGAAGGAAAGCTTTCCAGGAATAGGGAACAGTTTAACTAAATGACCAGAGGGAGGAGAGTCTTAGGTAAGGCTTCTTAACCCTTATGTGTCATGGGCTTCTTTAGCAAACTCATGAAGCTTGGATAATATTTTTAAATGCATAAACTAAAATACACAGGATTACAATCGGGAAAATAAAACTGTTTTTGATTCTTCATGACTCCATTTGCAGTTTTCTTGGCAAAGACACTGGGGTGGTTTGGTCATTTCCTTCTCCAACTCATTTTATAAATGAGGAAACAGAGGCAAATAGGGTTAAGTGACTTGTTCAGGGTCACAGAGTTAGTAAATATTTGAGGCTGGATTTGAACTCAGGTTTTTCTGACTCCAGGCCTAGCACTCTATCCAATGCTCTACCTAGCTGCCCACAAAGTATTACACACACACACACACACACACACACACACACACACACACACACACACAAACAACAAAAATTTCACAGATCCCAGGTTAAGAAGCCCTAGTCAAAAATATGTTGAGTACAGAGAGAGTCTGTCAGCTGGAGTATAGAATGTGAAGAAGGCAGTAGTTAGAGGCCATTGAAGGTCTTCGAGCAGATGAGTTATGTCACCAGATATCTGCCCAAAAAGGTAATCCCAACAATATGAAAAATAGAGGACAGAGAGGATAGATGTAGGAAGGTGTGGGGGGCAGGGTGCTGTACCAATTTAGGTGGTTGGTGATGAAGACTTGTAATAGGGATGTTGCGATGAGAAATAAAGGGAAAAAATGAAAGAGAAGTACTTGAATGGGGGAGATATTCGTGGGGCATTCCTACTTCAAAGAAGGTTTTGGCCTCTAAGAGCCTGTCCATCTCTGAGATGCCTTGGAATCTATGATATTGGGGACTAAGGGACTTTTCCCCAGTTGCCCATTACCAATTTTGCCTTTTCCTATGGTTACCCTCAACCCCCACCCCCCAAAAAAAACAACATTGGAAAGCATCCCTCCAAATGTGCACTCTGAAATCTCCAGCAGTTACCTCCAGAGACACGGGTTTAAATAATGTCTGGCATTTATTGGGGCTACTCTGTCCTTCAGTTAATTACATTCCCAGCCCGAAGAAACAAGTGAAAACAGCCCTTTCATAACAAGATTCTTCCTGTAAACTGCAGTCATTAGAAGAGGCTCATTAAATCACATTATAGCCATTCTACTCCATTAGCTCATTCTTGGGGACCAGAATTAGGCAGGAGAAAATTCCTGAGTTCCCCTCCCCCCACTTGCCACCTCCAAAAGCCAATACTCCCTTTCTGGCAACAATATCAGGGAAATCATGGGGGAATTTCTATATCTGGAAGAAAGGTTTACAGGTTTAGTAAGGAGGGATTGAGGATGGGGGATAGTTTACAGAAGAAGAAAGGAGGGCATCTCTGTGTCAATCAGTGCCCAACTTTAGGGCTACTGAAGATTGCTGATGAGTCACATTATTTACTGAATCCTCAACAAAGGAGAGTGTGGGAGCTAACTTCTCAGCTCTATAGAAGAGCCCTGCTTTCCTGCTGGCAAATGTCCTCATCTTGGCTCTATTCAAAATACCGGGAAAATGAACTTCCTATGTTTGGGACCCAATGACATTTAGACAGCACAAATCTGAGAGTCAGAAAGATCTGGGTTGTAGGCCTGAAGCTCAGACTTCCCTAGCTTTCTGACCCTGGGCAATTTGTGCCATGACTAGAATCTATGTTTCTTCCTTTGTAAAATAGGAATTTATTCAGTATAAGCAACATTCAGGTAAGGAAACTTAACCAATTCAGGTCAGCACTTTCTCAGAAATGTATAGACTCAGAGAATTGCCTGGAGCACTAAAAGATTAAGTGACTTGCCCAGGGTCACACAAACAGGATCTGTCAAAGGTGGGACCTGAACCTGTGAGCTCCTGGCTTATAGGAGCTAGCCATTTTGACTTTTGTCCTGCCACTAATGACTTTAGAAGAGAGAGTGAGGCTAAGTATTTTGTGCAACTCTGCCTAACTTAAATCCAATTCACTGATAAGTGAGGATTTCACACTGTGATGCCATTGGTCCTTTTCAAAAAAGGACAAACAATGACAATAATTTGTGTACATGAATGCTGAATTGTTTACATATGTGTGTACTTGTATATGTATATATGTGTTATCTATCTATCCATCTATCTATCTATGTATATGTCTATGTCTATATCTATAATGAGATATAGATATATATCCATGTCTATATCTATATCTATATTTATATCTATATCTATATGTAGTGCATGTATGTAACATCATTTGCAACATGACATGATAAAGGGTCTACCATGGGGTGAGGAAGGCCTGTATTCTACCTCTGAAGCCTGTTGGCTGTGAGACCACAGGCAAACCATGTGACCACAAAGTGCCCTAGGCAGCTCTCAGATCTCTGAGACTATATAGGTTGCACAGGATAAAAATCAGAGTAATCACTAGCATTTATAGACACCTTAAGTTTTGCAAGGCTCTTTATAAACGTTATCTCATTTGATTAGTTGAAGATCTGCAATCGATAACAGGAACTTATCCATTGAAAGATTGCCCTCAGCCAATGAAAGAGCAGCTGCCGAACAATTATATTATATACAGTCTCACAAAAGTCTTAGGGTGGTTTTAAGCTAATATTTTTGGGACACCGTGTGCATGTGTGTTTAATATATTTATGAACATAAATGTATAAGTATATATGCAATATATATATATGATATACCTATATATGCATATACTATATATATATTTTATATATGTGTGTGTGTGTGTGTGTGTGTGTGTGTGTATAGAGTGGTAGCCCTGGAGTCAAGAAGACTCAACCTCCTGAGTTCAAATCCTACCTCAGACACTTTCTAGCTCTGTGACCCGCGGCAAGTCACTTAAGCCTATTTTCCTTGGTTTTCTCATCTGTAAAATGAGCTAGAGAAGGAAATGGCAAACTGTTCCAGTATCTCTGTCAAGAAAATCCCAAATGGGGTCATTAAGAGTGTGACGTGACTAAAATGACTGAACAACAAACAATAACAAACTATATTACATAGATATATCTTTACACAAGGACACAGCAATGCAGTTTTTTCATCATACAGCCATGATGTCCATGTACCTGAGCATTTTGGGATCCTTCATGTCATAGCAGATAAGAGTTTTCAGAATCTAGAAAATACAAGACAAAGTCTTGCTTCTAACACCAGCTTGTTATGTGAACCAGGACAAAATGATAAGATCGCCTATCTGGAAGGAACACGAGAGGCCCAAGAGTCCAACCCCACATTTTACAAATGGGCAAACTGACGTTCAGGTTAGATGAGTTGTCCAAGATCACATAAGTCATAAGCCTCAGAGTCAGGATTTGAACTCAGATCCTCTAGCTGCAGAATAGGTAATCTTTCTACTATCTAGGTTAAGTACCTCCCAATGCAAATTCATCTCCCTAATCCTACAAGTTACAGAGTAGTTTCCTTACTAGAAAAGCATTACAGCCATGAAATTACAAGTCCTAACCAAGTACAAACATATCAGAATATCAGAACATGCTCTCCCTCCTCATCTTTGCCTACTCACCTCCCCAACTTGCTTCAAGTCCCAACTAAAGTTTTACCTCCTACAAGAAGCTTTCCTTCTATTATTCAGTTCCTATTTATCCTATATATAGCTCACTTATACATATTTGTTTGCATTTTATCTCTCCCATTAAACAGTAAGTTCTTTGAGGACAGGGACTGTTTTTTTGCCTTTTTTTGTATTCCCAGTGTTTAGCACAGTGCCTGGCACACAATCTATACTTAATAAATATTAATTTATTAATAGATTGAGTATACAATGTATATAAACATTTATGTCTGTGTCAGAAAAAAAAATCTTTGAGCAATTTCTTTACCATTTACTAAATGTGAGACTTTGAACATCTCTGGGTCTCAGCTTTCTTGTGTAAATAAAAAGAATGTTTGTACTAGTTTATTAGGAGGATTAAATAAGACAGTGTAAGTCTTTGTTCTTTGTCATCTATGAAGGATTATGAAAATGTATGTTATTAGTCTAATATGCATGTTATTTTTTGTATGATCTTAGTCCACATTAAGGGGAAATATCATGTAGGGCAGGGCTGTCAATCTAAGACAGAAGCATATTCTTGTGGCAGCATACGTCTTAGAAAACTACAAATTAACATTATCTATGGTGCATTGTATGTTTTTGTATTTTGCTAAGCATTTCCAAATGACATTTTCATCCATATCAGCAGTGTGGGAGTCCTTAGGCCCTGAGTTTGATATCTCTGATGTAGGGGATAGAGAGAGCTGATTTTGAATATAGGAAGATTTTCTTTTTTTTTTTTTTTTTTTGCTTTTTTATAGCAACTGGGGTTAAGTAACTTGCCCAAGGTCACATAGCTAGGTTTTTGTGTGTGCGTTAAGTGTCTGTGGCCGGATCCAAACTCAGGTCCTTCTGACTCCAGGGCCAACGCTCTACTTGCGTCCACCTAGCCGCCCCTAGGAAGATTTTCATTTAAGTCCTATTTCTGACACATCTTGACTGAGTGACCCAGCGCAAGTCACATGACCTCTTAATGCTCTGGGCATTTCCTTTTTAAAAAAACTATTTATTTACTTTTAGTTTACAACATTCAGTTCCACAATCCTATGAGTTTCAAATTTTCTCCCTGTCCTTTCCTCCCCTCTTCCTCCTCCCCGCCCATGGAGGCATACTATCAAATACAGGATCTACAAATCTGTTCACATTAAACATTGGTTAACTTGTAAAGAAGGATTATTACCAATGGGGTGAACAATGAGAAAGAAACAAAACAAGACAAAAAAGAGAGAGAGCAATTGTTTTGCTTCAATCTGTATTCAGACTCTGTATTTCTTTCTCTGGATGTGGATATCCTTTTTCATCATGAGTCTTTTGGAATTGTCTTATAACCTTGTATTGCTGAGAGGAGCCCAGTCTATCAAACTCAGTCATCACAGAGAGAGACACTATGTCTGTAATTGTGTATAAATTTCTCCTGGTTTTGCTCTCCTCACTCAGCATCAGTTCATATAAGTCTCTCCAGGTTATTATAAAGTCCTTCTGCTACTCATTTCTCATAGCACAATAGTATTCCATTACATTCATATACCACAACTTGTTTAGCCGTTCTCCAATTGATGGGCATCTCCTTGATTTCCAATACTTTGCCACCACATAAAGAGCTACTACAAATATTTTTGCACATATGGGACCTCCTCTCACTTGTATGATCTCTTTGGGATACAGTCCTAAAAGTGGTATTACTGAATCAGAGGATATGCACTTTTTCATAGCCCTTTGGGCATAATTCCAGATTGCTCTCCAGAATGGTTGACTAAGTTCACAACTTCACCAACAATGCTCTCCAGCATTTATCATTTTCTTATTTTGTCATCTTAGCCAATCTGATCAGTGAGATGCGGTACCTCAGAGTTGTTTTGATTTGCATTCTTCTAAGTGATTCAGAGCATTTTTTCATATGCTTGTAGAAATCTTTAATTTCTTCCTCTATAAACTGCCTGTTCATATCCTTTGACCTTTTATCAGTTGGGGAGTGACTAGAATTCTTATAGATTTGACTCAGTTCTCTGCATATTTTAGAAATGATGCCTTTATTAGAGACACTGTTTGTAAAAATTCTTTCTTAATTTTCCACTTCCCTCTTGTTACATTGTAATCTTGGTTACAGTGGCTTTATTTGTAGAGAAACTTTTCAATTTAATGTGATCAAAATTATCCATTTTGTACTTCGTAATGCTCTCTAACTCTTGTTTGGTCATGAAGTCTTCCCCTCTTCATAAATCTGACAGGCAAACTATTCCTTGCTCTCCCAGATTGTTTACAGATTCACCCTTTATACCTAGATTGTGCACCCATTTAGACTTGATTTTGGTATGCAGTGTAAGATACTGGTTTATGCTCTGGGCATTTCTCTAACATTCTACCATTAACCTGCATCCTAGCTCAGGAGTTCCTTACTCCCTAAAAATACCTCACAGATTCAGCCCCTACCTCTATCACATATAACATTATATATGATATGCATTTTAACATGTGTCATATATAATATGCATACATAACTAACTGTATCTATGTCAGGGGCTCTTACCCTATTTTGTTTCATGGACTCCTTTTCAGGATAATGTTTTTAGATTATAGAAGGAAATGCCAACTTTAAGTTGGAGGTTAGTGAAAATAAAGATATAGGGGCGGAGCCAAGATGGCAGAGTGGAAACAGCTCAACCAGGCCACTCTACCCCCAGATTCCTGCCAAACCATGTAAAAGGGAACTCTGAACAACTTCTGGAGCCCAAGCACCCACAGAACGACACAGAGAAGCTAACCTCCCACTGAGGACAGCCCAGCAGCCCTGCAGGAAGGACCAGCACAGTGGTCTGGGACCTGGCAGCATGCAGCGTGCAGAGCGCAGGAGCCGAGCTGAGCCCAGGTCTGCATGAGCCGAGGTTTTAGCCCTAGGGCGGCAGGGCCAGCAGCCGGCTGGAGGAACCCCAGAACACCAGGAGCTGTGGCAACTCCAGAATTATCAACATAGACTTGCCTAGGACAAAGTAAGAGGTTAGTGTCCTATGGACTTTGGGACCAGTATTTGGGGAATGTGTTGGCTCCCTCGCCTGGGGGCTAGAAGCCGCTGAGGACAAACGCCATTTTGCAGTTTTCAGAGGCAGCTCCAACACCCGGCATGCAGAACCGTAGGGAGATCCAGCGATCAGTCTTGGGGGGTAATAGCTCTTGCTTTAACCTCCCTGGATCTGGATTGTGATCTAGGGTGGAAGTCGTGGGTGGGTTTACAGCTTGCCAGAAACGGAAGTTGCCCCCTACATGTTCAGGACGAAAATTCCTCTATCTGGCCTTAAAGCCATAGTGTGGCAACAAGCCCAAAAGTCAAGAAATTAAGTGGCAACATGCCAAGGCAAAGGAAACAGAAAAATGCAACACTATACTCATATTTTGGGGGCATAGAGAGGGAAAAGGACTGTGAGGTCAGAAGTCCTGCTCCAAAAGCCCCAGGGGAAAACATGAGCGGGTTGCAGGCCATAGAGGACCTTAAGAAGGACTTTAAAAATCAAATAAGAGAAGTGGAGGAAAAATTGGAAAGAGAAATGAGAAGGATGCAGGAAAAGTATGAAATGAGGGTCAACAGCCTGACTGAGGAAAACAACACCTTAAAAAATAGACTAACTCAAATGGCAAAGGAGGCCCAAAAGGGCAATGAGGAGAAGAATGCCTTAAAAAGTCGAATTTGCCAGATGGAAAAAGAATCTCAAAAGTTCACTGAGGAGATTCATTCCTTCAGAGTTAGACTGGAGCAAATGGAAGCTAATGACTTTATGAGAAATCAAGATGCTGTTAAGCAGATCCAAACAAATGGAAGATTAGAAGGCAATGTGAAATATCTCATGGGAAAAACCACTCACCTGGAAAATAGATCCAGGAGAGACAATTTAAAAATTATTGGACTACCTGAAAGCCATGATCAAAGAAAGAACCTAGAAATCACCCTTCAAAAAATTCTCAAGGAAAACTGCCCTGATGTTTTAGATCCAGAGGGCAAAATAGAGGTTCAAAGAATCCACCAATCACCTCTTGAGAAAGATCCCAAAAAGAAAACTCCCAGGAATATTATAGCCAGGTTCCAGAATCCCCAGATCAAGGAGAAAATACTACAAGCAGCCAGGAAGGAACAATTTCAATATTGTGGAAACACAATCAGAATAGCCCAGGACCTGGCAGCTTCTAAGCTGAGGGATCAAAGGGCAAGGAATATGATATTCCAGAGGGCAAAAGAACTGGGAATGAACCCAAGGGTCACCTACCCAGCAAAACTGAGTATTTTGTTTCAGGGGAAAATATGGTCATTCAGTGGAATAGAGGACTTTCAAGCATTCTTGAGGAAAAAACCAGAATCGAATAGAAAATTTGACATCCAGACACAAGAAGGAAGAGATGCCTGAGAAGGTAATCAGGGAAAAGAAATCAAAAGGAACTTATCAAAGTTGAACTATTTACATTCCTATATGGAAAAGCAATAACTGTGACTGATGATATCTTTCTCACTATGAAAATAATGGAAGAAGGGGGTGTGGTCATATGAATACATATGTGAATGTGTGTGTATATGGTTACAGTTATATATGGATAGAGGGCATAGGTTGAATTTGTTGGGAAGGGAGAATACTCAAGGGATGAAATTATGAGGTGAGAGAGGAAAGTGGCAAGAGGATATGGGGAGAGACAGGGTAGGGTAAACTATCCCATGTAGAAGAAGCAAGGGGAAGTGGTTGCAAAGGAGGGGGAGAATAAGGAAGGCTAAAAAGGCAAAACCACATTCACATTGAATTTGGTTCAGGGAGAAAATGACATACATACTAAATGGGATATCTCAACCTGCAGCAGGATAGGGGGAAGGGGGATGGGAGGAGGGATGATGGATTGGAGGGCATCCTTGGAGTGAGGGGAGGTTGGAAGTACCCACTATAGAAGAGAGACAGGATCATGTGGGGAATGGACCAGGTGGGGGGTGGGATGAGTGGGAGGGAATTGTAAGCAGCCTTGTACAATATCTCTACTATGATAATGTTTTGCATAGCTAGACATGTACAACATATAGCAAATTACTTATCTCCCCAGAGGGAATGGGTGACAAGGGAGGAAGGAAATGGATCTGAAATTCGAGGTCGCAACATTAAATGTTTCAAATATATGTAAATACTATTACTAATACTCTTTTGCTTGTAATAGGGAGATAAGATGTGCAGGCATTGGGACACAAAGACTCACCTTCCTCTAATGGAAAAGTTGAAGGGGGCATGGGAGAAGGTATGGGAGAGAGCAGATTGGAGGAAGCGATATCTTGTGGGACTACTATTCTGGGAGGTTGGGTAGGGGAATAATGGGGGTAAATGAATGTAACTCAAAATCTGGCGGAAATGAATGATGTAAAACAGAAGTTAATAAAGCATTTGTTTAAAAAAAAAAGAAAGTAAAGATATAAATTGTTTATTTATTTATTTTTCCACCATTGAAGTAGATAGAGCCCTAGACCTGGAGTCGGGAAGACCTGATTTCAAATCTAGACTCAAAAGAAGTATGAAAGTAAATAAATCACTTAATCTCTGTCTGCTTTGTTTTCCTCATCTATAAAATGGGATTTACAATAGCACCTACCTCACATAGCTGTGTGAGGAAAAAATGAGACAATATTTGTTAAGTTCTTTGCATACCTGAAAGTGTCGTATACATGCTAGTTATTATTATTCATAGAACCTCTAAAATCTATCTATGAACTTCTCAGGGGACCATGAATCCCAGGTTGCCAGGTTGAGAACCCCATATCTGGGTTACATATCTTTATCCTTTCGGTGAGACACAGCTGGAGTAAGCCAAGAGATTTACTGACCTCCACAGCCATAACCAGGAATGACCATTCATCTGAAGGGTCCTATCCCAATTATAGCCCCTGGATCTTTCTATCAAGGTCTTACCTGGCAAACTCAAACCTATTTTGGTTTCACAGGGTAAAGAAATACATGTTTTCTACTTCTTTCTCTCCCACAGTATGTGCTTGTGGAACAGTAAGTACAACGGTATATTTGTTAACTGAATGAATGAATGGATACATTACCTGCTAGCTGGGCAGCTTGTTGACCAAGAGTTAAATAATCCTTCCCTGTAGCCAGTCTGGAGGAGAGAACTGGACAGGAAGAGGTAGGTCTCCAGGATCTGTAATTCTACAGGGTACCCTGCCGGGAAGAGTCAGACTGAGAATGTTGATGAGTCAAGTGCCTGGGAATCAGTAACATCGGGATTAGATTTTCCTTTGATCTACACATGGGTTTCAAAGTAACAGGAAAAACATGTCTCTGTTTCTGCTGAACACAAACTGCCAGAAAAATGGAGTTGCAGCTGTTTTTGTGTGCTGACTCCTGACAGCCTCTGGGGTCTTTTGTCCTTAGCTCTTCTACCAACTCTGACATATCCACTGACACCTCTCAGAAAGGTTCCAAGTGGCCAGAGATGCCTACGTGCAAATGGGCATGTTATCAAGTTCCTAGAATACAAGCTCTTTTGGGGAGGAAACTTGGCAGACATAGGTACAATGGACTACAGTGGAAAGGAGTGAATGTCCCACTGTACTATGACCTGGTCAGAGCACATCTGGAGTATTGAAGTCAGTGCTAAGTATCCCATTTTAGAAAAAAAAGAGATTGGTGAGTTGGAAAGCATCCAAAGGGTGGTAACCAGAGCAGAGAAGAATCTCAAGCCCATGCCATATAAGGACCGGTTCAGTTTAGAGGAGAGAAATCTCAGAAAGGACACAATATCAGCCTTCAAGAACTTAAAAAACTGTAATATCCAAGTGATATTAGACTTATTCTCTTTGGTTATAGCTATCACAACTAAGAAAAATTAACAGAAATTGCAAAGTGGCAAATTTGGGTTTAATGTCAAGACCAAATCAATGGGTATGGGGGGGTGATGGATAGAGGGAGAGAATTTTGAACTATAAACAAAATTATAGTTAATATAAATATAAATAATACATTATATATAATTTATTTCATTTATTATACTATTTATATATAACATGTAATTTACATATAATATAATTATATATTTATATAAATAATAATAATGTCAGAAACAAACCACCAAAAAGTCAAAACTATCCCAAAAGAGAATGGGTTGCTTCAGCAAGTGTTCAGTTTCCTCTTTGGAAGTCTTCAAGGAAAGGTTGGATGAACACTTGTTGAGTGTCAAATGGACTATGTGATCATTGAGGTTCCTTCAAATACAGAATTTAGCAATTCTGTGAATGCTAGACCAGGGGCTAAGAGAATGAAGTGGTTCTGCTACCTACTGTCTCCATGACATTTTCCTCCCTGGGCCTCAGTTTCCTCATCTGTAAGATGAGGTGATCAAAGAGAAGATAATTTCAGCTGAAAAAGTCAATAAATATTTATTGTGCATACTCACATTCTACATGTGAAGAATTGTCCCCCTCCCCAAAGCTCTGACGTTTTTTGATCTAAGGGTTTCTCCTAGCTCTAATGGGCTGCAATTCCTTTAATTAAAATGACCTAAATAAGCAGGCTATTTTCCTGCTTGTGGGGGAAAGAACCACACTAGCCATGGGCACAGTTCTGCAGAAAGTTAGATTATAGGCCAGGGATGATACTGGATTTAATGTCCAGACTTCACTGTGGCCAGCCCCATTTCCTCACAGTCTGCCATGTCCTTTATCCTCATACCTATTTCCATGTCTTTATTCAAGCTGTTTACCTTCCCTGTAGTTTACTCTGCCCTTATCTCAGCCAAACCAAATCTTAGTTAACCTTCAAAATATTCTAAAGCATATACATGCATGGTGTGGTACAAGACACCCAGTCAATAAGCTACCTGACTTTTAACACCAAGTGTTCTATATCCTCATCATACTTAAGAAAACAAAGCCACACAAGCAGGAAGTATGAACTGTACCCCTTTATATTCTAGGATCCTAAAGCAATGAGAAATTGCTTTGCCCCTAGCAATAGCTGGCTGTTTGGGCCAAACCCAAATCAGAATCAACAGTTAGAGGGTTTTTTGTTGTTGTTGTTTTCTTTTTTACTCATGTGACATCCCCAAATGCACATGGTAGCTTTCTTATTCTGTAAACACTGTAGATTGAATATTGAGCTTATGACCTAGAAAAACCTGGGCCCAAAGGTAATTGACTTAATAGTGTTGTTCCTGTTCTGAATGATCATAAGAAGGGACTAAGAGTATCTCTACTCACTCATTGCTTTCACTTCACTCCATGTCTCTCTGATAGTTGCTTATATATCTTTAAATTATCTCAATGACATCTAACCTTCCAGAGAACAGGAATTTCCATTGAATGTTAGCAAGAGACAATGTCCCAGGACTGAGGAGCCATTGGTGAGGTAGGCAGCCGAAAGACAAGGACCATTGTAAATGTACTGAGTCTCCAAAGAGCAGGGTTAGAAAAGAATATAGAATCAGAGAATCTAGCTGGGAGAAAACTCATAAACCATCTAATTCCACCCATGTATCTGAGCAGGAATCCTTCTTATGCTATCTCTGACAAGTGGTCATTCAGCCTTTATGTGTAGACCTCAAGTAACAGAGAACTCAATACCTTTGAAGGCAAATCATTGAATTAGGAAGATCTGAATGCAAATCCAATCTTAGCAGCTTACTGTAGGGTCCTAAACAAGTTGCTTAATTTTTCTTTTTTTTCTTTTTCTTTTTCTTTCTTTCCTTTTTTTTTATTTTTGGAGGAAGGGAGGTAGAGCAATTGGGGTTAAGTGACATGCCCAAGGTCATACAGCTAGTTTTGTGTTAAGTGTATGAAGCTGAATTTGAACGCAGGTACTCCTGACTCCAGGGCCAATGCTCTATTCACTGTGCCACCTAGCTGCCACAAGTTGCTTAATTTTTCTGAGCCTGAGTTTCTTCTTCTCTAAAATAGGAATGACCTCCCAGTGCCATTGCAAGCATCAAATAAGCTCATATTTCTAAAGTGCTTTGTACACTCCAATACCCTATTACACATAGGCCCTGATTAGTGCAAATAACGAACCCTGTGAATGTGTTGTATTATCCAAATTTGTACTATATATTTGCACTGCACTGGAGCCAATGATTATATTCTACATAATCATAACTTTGAACATATCCAACCACTTTAGGGGATTCATTAGTTGATGGAGACTCATTATTTTCTGATAATCACACGGCCCTTCTTGTATTACCATTTCTCTTTTGGGTGTTAAAAGTTTTTATTCATTTAGATCCAAAAGCAAATTCTATACATAATTCTGCTCTCTGAGACCAAGCAAATTGTATCTAATAACTTACATGACAGACGTTCAAATACTTGGAGAGAGTCAGAACCTATTCCCTAGGCATTCTCTTCTACAGAATAAGTGTCTCGGAGGGGCGGAGCCAAGATGGCGGAGTAGAAATAGCTCATCCAAGCCACTCTGCCCCCAGATTCCAACCAAACTATGTAAAAGGGGACTCTGAACAACTTCTGGAGGCCCAGCACCCACAGAACGCCACAGAGAAGCTAACCTCCCACTGAGGACAGCCCAGCAGCCCTGCAGGAAGGACCAGCACAGCGGTCTGGGAGCCAGGAGCTGGCCAGTGCGCAGAGCGCGGGAAGCTGAGCGGAGCTGGAGCTGAGGTCCCCTTGAGCCAAGGTTTTAGCCCTAGGGCGGCAGGGCCAACAGCCAGCTGGAGGAACCCCAGAACACCAGGAGCTGTGGCAACTCCAGAATTATCAACATAGACTTGCCTAGGACAAAGTAAGAGGTTAGTGTCCTATGGACTTTGGGACCAGTATTTGGGGAATGCGTTGGCTCCCTCGCCTGGGGGCTAGAAGCCGCTGAGGACAAACGCCATTTTGCAGTTTTCAGAGGCAGCTCCAACACCCGGCATGCAGAACCGTAGGGAGATCCAGCGATCAGTCTTGGGGGGTAATAGCTCTTGCTTTAACCTCCCTGGATCTGGATTGTGATCTAGGGTGGAAGTCGTGGGTGGGTTTACAGCTTGCCAGAAACGGAAGTTGCCCCCCACACGTTCGGGACGAAAATTCCTCTATCTGGCCTTAAAGCCATAGTGTGGCAACAAGCCCAAAAGTCAAGTAATTAAGTGGCAACATGCCAAGGCAAAGGAAACAGAAAAATGCAACCCTAGACTCCTATTTTGGGGGCATAGAGCGGGAAAAGGACTGTGAGGTCAGAAGTCCTGCTCCAAAAGCCCCAGGGGAAAACATGAGCGGGTTGCAGGCCATAGAGGACCTTAAGAAGGACTTTAAAAATCAAATAAGAGAAGTGGAGGAAAAATTGGAAAGAGAAATGAGAAGGATGCAGGAAAAGTATGAAATGAGGGTCAACAGCCTGACTGAGGAAAACAACACCTTAAAAAATAGACTAACTCAAATGGCAAAGGAGGCCCAAAAGGGCAATGAGGAGAAGAATGCCTTAAAAAGTCGAATTTGCCAGATGGAAAAAGAATCTCAAAAGTTCACTGAGGAGATTCATTCCTTCAGAGTTAGACTGGAGCAAATGGAAGCTAATGACTTTATGAGAAATCAAGATGCTGTTAAGCAGATCCAAACAAATGAAAGATTAGAAGGCAATGTGAAATATCTCATGGGAAAAACCACTGACCTGGAAAATAGATCCAGGAGAGACAATTTAAAAATTATTGGACTACCTGAAAGCCATGATCAAAGAAAGAACCTAGAAATCACCCTTCAAGAAATTCTCAAGGAAAACTGCCCTGATGTTTTAGATCCAGAGGGCAAAATAGAGGTTGAAAGAATCCACCGATAACCTCCTGAAAAAGATCCCAAAAAGAAAACTCCCAGGAATATTATAGCCAGGTTCCAGAATCCCCAGATCAAGGAGAAAATACTCCAAGCAGCCAGGAAGAAACAATTTCAATATTGTGGAAACACAATCAGAATAGCCCAGGACCTGGCAGCTTCTACACTGAGGGATCGAAGGGCATGGAATATGATATTCCAGAGGGCAAAAGAACTGGGAATGAACCCAAGGGTCACCTACCCAGCAAAACTGAGTGTTTTGTTTCAGGGGAAAATATGGTCATTCAGTGGAATAGAGGACTTTCAAGCATTCTTGAGGAAAAAACCAGAGTTGAATAGAAAATTTGACATCCAGACACAAGAAGCAAGAGATGCCTGAGAAGGTAATCAGGGAAAAGAAATCAAAAGGAACTTATCAAAGTTGAACTATTTACATTCCTATGTGGAAAAGCAATAACTGTGACTGATGATATCTTTCTCACTATGAAAATAATGGAAGAAGGGGGTGTGGTTATATGAGTACATATGTGAATGTGTGTGTAGATGGCTACAGTTATATATGGATAGAGGGCATAGGTTGAATTTGTTGGGAAGGGAGAATACTCAAGGGATGAATTATGAGGTGAGAGAGGAAAGTGGCAAGAGGAGATGGGGAGAGACAGGGTAGGGTAAACTATCCCATGTAGAAGAAGCAAGGGGAAGTGGTTGCAAAGGAGGGGGAGAATAAGGAAGGCTAAAAAGGCAAAACCACATTCACATTGAATTTGGTTCAGGGAGAAAATGACATACATACTAAATGGGATATCTCAACCTGCAGCAGAATAGGGGGAAGGGGGATGAGAGGAGGGAAGATGGATGGGAGGGCATCCTTGCGGGGAGGGGTGGTTGGAAGTACCCACTATAGAAGAGGGACAGGATCATGTGGGGAATGGACCAGGTGGGGGGTGGGATGAGTGGGAGGGAATTATAAGCAGCCTTGTACAATATATCTACTATGATAATGTTTTGCATAGCTAGACATGTACAACATATAGCGAATTACTTATCTCCCCAGAGGGAATGGGTGACAAGGGAGGAAGGAAATGGATCTGAAATTCGAGGTCGCAACATTAAATGTTTCAAATATATGTAAATACTATTACTAATACTCTTTTGCTTGTAATAGGGAGATAAGATGTGCAGGCATTGGGACACAAAGACTCACCTTCCTCTAATGGAAAAGTTGAAGGGGGTATGGGAGAAGGTATGGGAGAGAGCAGATTGGAGGAAGCGATATCTTGTGGGACTGCTATTCTGGGAGGTTGGGTAGGGGAATAATGGGGGGAAAATGATTGTAACTCAAAATCTGGTGGAAATGAATGATGTAAAACAGAAGTTAATAAAGCATGTTTAATAAAAAAAAACATTAAAAAAAGAATAAGTGTCTCCACATAATTTTCAAATGGCATCATCTTGAGACCTTTAAAAAATTTTGGTCACCCTCTTCCATCTTGTCCATGTCTTTTCTCAAATATGGTGCCAAGAACTGAACAGTCTATTACAAGGAAGCTTGAAAAAGAGAGAAATTTCAATCTGTTTCCTGGATGGAGAAAAATCATTTAAATGAAAAGGCAGTGAAGTCAGCCCAGAGTTGTATAAAACCAGGCAGCTGTTTTGGAACGGATGATTCTAGGATATTTCAGCATGGTAGTACAAACCTTGCAGCCACCTCACTGAGAACGAATTACTTGGGGATTCAGAGGTAAGGGAAGATGAATGAGCACAGTGTCTTTCCTCCTTTCTTGGCTGGAGAAGAATCTTATGAGCTTTGGGAGATCAGAAAATTCTGGATTTCCCATTAGCATTGTAGCCCAAGAAGTAGCCTTTTCATTGCTGTGGGAGATGAGGAAAATCTAGATACTTTGAAGAAAAAGCATCTTCATAGGTTCTACAAGGAGTCCACAAGGAAGCTACATGCCTATACAAAACATCTTGAGAACATCACCAAAAGGACTTCCAGGAACTGTATTTACCTTTTTGCCACATTTTCCCCCTAAACTTGAGCCCACTTTTCTCTAAACTCCGCATGTACTCACAGAAGAGCATGTCACTGATTTTGGGGAGGGATGATTTGAACCAACTGTATTTACAATATTTCTTTAGTAAATGCCTCATTTTAAAAGTTAATAAGTTTGGCAGACTAAGTGATATCACTTGACAATAATGGTGGGGATCACACTGGCACAAAATGATCTTGATCATCAGAAAAACACCCACCATGCCCTTGAGGTGCCTTAAAATCATGACAGGAGGAAATAGTAACCACCTTCTATAGAACCAGTTTGCTGGTGCAAATGGGTGTTTGAAGAAGACCATACATTAGACCTGATTGTCTAATAGATAGATTAGACTAGATAGATCAGATAGATAGATAGATAGATAGATAGATAGATAGATAGATAGATAGATAGATTAGAGATAACTTGATAAAAGCAATACAGAAATTCTTGGCTATATGTGATCACTTAGTCTTCACTGAGGTCAGATCAATCTCTTCCCTGTCTACCACACCCACTTCATTCATTCTCATCTCTCAAACCTTAACTCTTCCCAGCCACTAAAGCTTCCTTCTCTTCCTCTTTGTCTACAAATCCTACCAATCTTTCAAGACCTAGCACAAAGCTCACCTTTTCCATAAAGCCTTTTAGGACCACTCTAGGACAACAGTGAGCTCTCCTTAGAATGTTCTCTATCACTTAGGGGCCTTCCCACCCAGGTCAACACAGACAAGGTGTCCCAGAAGTCTCAGGGCAGTTTTAAACTAATAAACCTTATAGACTTTAAGCTATTAAACTTTAAAACTACCCTGAGGTTTTGGGGATACCTTGTACTTCCTTGTTTCATGCCCCAGATTTTTTTTTCCTTTCTTTTCACCTTGATGATGATTTATCTGAGAGATAGAACATCTAGTACTTCTTTATGGTTTCCTTAGTACCTTGTGCTATTTCAGACACATAGTAGGAGCCCTTTGTAGTGGGGAGATAGCAGCATATAACAGAGGACATATTAGCTCAGAGTGAGATCTCTGCTGGAATCCTGAATCATAACCTTGGACAATTCCCTTCACTTTGCTGAAATTATTTTTCCTTATCTATGAAATGGACACATACAACTAGGATGCAATTAGCATGATGTATTCCAATGTGTACTATTCGAGGCTATAATTATGTAAAATGTGGTGCTT
Organism: Gymnobelideus leadbeateri; assembly: GCA_011680675.1. Taxonomy (NCBI): domain Eukaryota; kingdom Metazoa; phylum Chordata; class Mammalia; order Diprotodontia; family Petauridae; genus Gymnobelideus; species Gymnobelideus leadbeateri. The sequence continues at coordinate 65,479 of WOXC01001776.1, forward strand.
GCTTTCCACCCAACAGAAACATGCATTAAAAATTCAAATAATGAAATCTCTTCAAGTGGTTCCTTATCCACACTAATCAAGATCTAGCTGTAATGCTTCTATCATCCAGGGCTATTGGAAGAAATGTATTACATCATGCACTGTAGCAATAAAAATTATTATAGTAAAGATTTGTTGGAAAATTTTCAAATGATCAGAAATCCTATAGAGTTCCATCAAACAATATGATATTCACACAGATCTAAGAACAAAGGAAATCAATGTAAGAGGAGCCTCTAGGGGACACCATAGTGCTCAAGCACCAGGCCTGGAGTCAGGAAGAGCTGAGTTCAAATCTCCCCTCACATACTTACTATTTGTGAGAGACCTTGGGAAAGTCCTTTAACCCCAGTTTGCCTCAGTTTCCCCATCTATAAAATGGAGCCAATAGAAATACCTGTCTCCCAGGATTGTTAAAAGGATCAAATGAGATCATAATTGTAAAGGGCTTAGCCGGTACCTGGCACATAGTAAACACTATGTAAATGTTAGATTTTATTGTTATTGTTGCTGTTGTGATCATTGTTGTCATCATCATCTACCAAGGGAAGAGAGTAGTAATTACCCAAAATTCAGTGAATGGAGTGAACCGGACAATGAAGAAAATGGCTGAGCTGAGAAGTGGGCACTACAAAAGGCACAGCCCAGTTAATGAGAGGCTTCCTCACAGCAGAGAGGCCACATGGGGCCATGGGAAGCTACATGGTTTGGTGGGAAAGTCCTGGATTTAGAGTCATGGGACCTGGGTTCTGATATCTTAACCGGTAATGATGCCATATTTATACAGTGTTTTAGAGTTTGCAAAGTACCTTTGCATGGATTGTCTTAACTGAATTTCACAAAGACTCTGAGAACTGAGGGCTCCAATTATCCCCATTTTACAGACAAGGGTACTGAGGCTTGGTAAAATTGAGTCACTTGCCCTTGGTCATAGAAAGTACCAGAGACAAGAGTGGAACCCAGTTCCTTCGGGCTCCAAGTCCACTACATAATATAACTTAGAGGAATGACATGATCATTGGAATTGTGACAATAGTGAGCAGTTGTATAAAGCTCTAAGGTTTGCAAGGTTTTGCCTGCATCACCTCATAAGCCCATGAACACAGATCAATGGTCCAGCATTCAGTTGGGTTTGCTTTGCCTTTGAGTTTGGAGATAAAAATAGAGAGGGTTTTGTCTGCATTGTGGCTGATCTTTGGAGAGGGCTGCTAACCACTGCCACTGCATCCTTTACAGGACACTTCCCCTCAAGTTGCTATGAGAACATGAATCATCTCTTCCATACAATGGCAGCAACTGTAACCCTCAGGATCAGCCTCTGATTTGTTGCTGTTTGTTCCTTGCTCTTCACAAGATAAGCTGTTGTTATTGCTTTCTTTGGGAACAAGCACGACATGATTGCTGGAGTGCTGAGAATAATTGGACCAAATAGTCATACGATTAATGCAAACAGAAAGACTTCATCTGTTTCCAGTGCAGCCGATGTACTTGCGAGCATGGGGGGAGGCTGGGCTCTCTCTTTATTCTCTCTATTTATGAACAAGTAGGCTTGAGTTCATTGCCACAGATCAGGCCTTTTGCTAGCTACATGCATAGGATGCAGGGGAGGAAAGGACCTTGTTGGGGTTCTTTAGCCTCTGGTTCCTCATTTGTAGAATGAGGTGGTTGTCCCTGGATGACCTCTGGGCTCCCTTCTAAATCTAAAACTATTATCCTAAAAGTTATCTAATCCAAACTCATTTTGCAGATAAATAAACAGAGGTATAGATGAATAGTGACTTGACATAATCAAAGAATATCAGAGGGACTTTTAAGAGCTGAAATTCAAAACCCTCTCATTTGCTGAGGAGGAAACTGAGATCCACGATGGTTCCAAGACTTTCCAAGGTCACACTAGTAGATGACAGTTCCCTGACTCCAACCGAGGTTTTCTGAGGCCAGATCTAGGGTTTATCTCCCTATACCACATTGGCTTATGATAAGACATGAATCATAGATTTAGATAGGAAAGAAACCACCAAGGTCATTTAAACTTACCTTTTTATTGTATAGCTGAGGGAACTGTGGACCAGAATTTGTGGCCCGAAGTGAGAAAGGGACCAAAGGTCACAGAGGTAGCAAGTGACAGCCAAGATTAGAACCTAGATCCTGCGACTCTAAATCCAGTATTTTCACACTATACCATGTGACCTTCCATGGAACCATACAGCCTTCCTTCTGTGAGGAAGTCTTTGATTAACTGGGCTATGCCCCTTTGCTAAACCCATTTCTCAACTCAGCCCAAATCACAGAGACAGTCATACTCTTCATTGCCTGTTTTACTCCATTCCCAAAATTCTATGTAACTGAGAAAAATGGGAGAGTGGGAAGGAAGCAGAAACACAGATTTGCTTTCCAATTTTGTAACTTCATATGTTTGCTTCTTGTAGACACAAGACTGTGAGGTCGATTTGACTCTGAATGATCCTAGTTGCTTTATTTCTGCCTCATCTCATACTCAAATAGTGTAGGATATGTGCTTTTCTTGCCCTGGATCCTCTTTGAACCAAAGGAGATCACAGTTCTTCCATAGTTTAATAGATGGTCTGATGAGTTGCTGAAGCTGAAAAAAATATTATCACCAATGGGTTTCACTATCTTCACAGGGGAAGAGTTCCTTTCAGGCATGACACTCTCAGTCCATCCAAAGACCAGTAGTAAAAGACAATGGTGATTTATTTTTATAGATCCATCCATCCATCTATCCATCCATCCATCAATCCATCCATTCATCCATCCATCCATCCATCCATCCATCCATCCATCCATCCATCCATTCATGCATCCAGCCAGCCAGTCATATATAGTACACATATATACACATTTATATTGTATGTATTTGTATATGGATAAACAATATACATATATGTATGTATAACATGCATGTATACATATATATGCATATATAAAAACATAATTTTATATATAATTGATACACATGAATGCTGAGTAACTATTGCCTCCCTTTACAGCAATCAGGAATCCCCAGGGGTTTTACAGAACTTTTATCTTAATGGATCAAACATCTTTAAAAGATGCCACATGACATAGAGGAAAGGGTGCTGGATTTGAATTCTGAAGACCTTGTCCTGAGTTTGAGCTCTAACAAGGACTAGCTGCATGATCACGGGAAAACTCTCTCAGAGACCACCTTTTATCATCAGTGGAGTACCTCCACCAAAGAGAGCCCCCCCAGTGGTGAAAGGACCACAGGAGGATCAGCTGAAGGGAACAAGCTGGAGAACTTTAGAGAAAAGAAGATGCAATGATAGCTAAGGGCTTGATAGCTATTTTCAATTATTTGGAGGGTCATCATCTGAAAAAGGTTTCCCCAGAGGGTGGAAATAGGAGCAAAGGGCATGACCAAAAAAGGCAAACTGAATCTTGGAATTGGCGGGGGGGATAATCTTCCTAAAATTTTGAGCCAA